>PVKS010027091.1:0-27886 GCA_004027875.1 Aplodontia rufa | reverse complement strand
ACATGAAAAACTAAATAAAAATTATTTTTCTCTTTCTCTCTCTCACTATCCCTCTCTCTTAAAATAAATTGAGCTTATGCCTTCATATTTCTTTTCTTTTTCGTTTTTGAAGAGAGAGGGGGACAGTGTGTGAGAGAGAGAGAGACAGCATCAATTTTATTTAATTTTTTATGTGGCTTTCATTGCTCCAATCTGTGTTCGTGGTGCTGGAGTTCAAAACAGCATCCTCACACATGCTTGCAAGCACCATAACCACTAAGCCACACCGCTCCAGCCTTTATTTTTCATTTTAAAGAGAGTATTTCAATAGAAAAGATATAAAACAATAATACTCAAGGATGAGTCTGTGCGCATGTGCATGTGTGTGAGAGTGTGCTTGTGTGCATCACAACACCTTCACACAGTACCCATGAATGGATGCCTACGTAGTTTCCATAGCTTGACTATTGGGAAAAGTGCTTCAATGAACGTGGGGAGTGCAGGTGTCTCTTTGACATGCTGATTTCATTTTCTGTGGATACACATCCAGGAGTAGGATTGCTGGATCATATGATAGTTCTATTTTTAAGTTTTTAAAGATTTTCTATGCTGGTTTCCATAACGACTAACCCATTTATAATTCCATCAGCAATGTACAAGAGTACATTCTCCACATCCTTACCAACACTTACCTCTTTTCTTTTTTTAATTTTTAATAATGGCCATCCTATCGGCATGAGCTGATATTTCACTGTGGTTCTGCTGGGAGGTGATTAGTGATTCTGAGCTCCTTTTCATGCACCTGTGGACCATTTGTTTTCTTTGGAGAAATGTCTATTAAGGAGCTTCGCCCATTTTTTTAAAAAATCTTATTATTTGGTGTTTTGCCATACATTATGTGAGTTCCTTGTTATTTTGTATATTAAACCCTTACAGGTAGCTAGTTTACAATTTCTTTTCCCTTATTCCTTGGGTTGCCTTTAAAAGAACATAGGATTTTTTTTTCCTTATTGTATTTTGAAAGGATGATACTTGCTGCTTTGTCCTCAGGAAAGGGAAAAAGTACGGAGACTATTTTGAAAATTACTGCAAAAACTCAAGGGAGAGATCACTTAGTGAGAAGTAGTTAGATTCTGGATACAATTTAAAGGTCCAGTCAATAGTATTTGCCAATGGGTTGGATACATGGACTTAAGATACAAGTCAAGGATGACACCATACAAGAGGGTGCTAGAGTCCCCTACTGTCTCTTCTGCCTATTCCTTAGTACTAGAATTTATAGCTGATCACAAGACATCCAGAACAAAGGGATTCTCAGTCTCCCTTGCAATTAGGTGTGGTCACAAGGAAAGTTCAGGTCAAAGGATACAGGAAAATAATATAAATAATAATTATAAAATAAATAATATAAAATTATAAATAACAAATATCTGTGCAAAATACAGGCTGTACTCTAGAAGAAGAAATGGAGCTGTATGAGGAGCACCCACCTTCTGGCTATGCTGGTTCCTGCCTGTACCAGGAGCACCTCAGTTTAGTGTCAGTGTCTTCTCTACCACAGAGAAAGCAAAATGGTCCCTGGTGGCAGGTTCTGTGCAGTAACTAGGTCAGGATTTGTTCCTGGAAGCTCAGCCTTAAGTTTGTTTCTTCAGCCTTGCTAACAGTTCTTTAAATAAATCCCTATCTGTTAGCCACTTAGAGAGATGCATGCTCTCTACAACTAAAACCTTATGATGAAACACATTCAGCTGCCCAAATAGAACAATCTGTTGCTAACTAAAATGAGAGAATGGTTTTAGGGGAAAAAATCAAATATTTCATTTGTATATGTAAGTGTAAAATGTCTATTCAATGTCCGAATTGGAAATGTAAGCAAGGCAGTTTGAGCTGGAAATATGAAGTCTCAAGTATCAGGGGTATGAATAGTAGTGCATAGAGCCATGAAAAGAGATGGGATCTGTGAGAGACAGGCATGTGAATAAACACGAAGCAAGGCTCATGGCTGAGCCCTGGAGCTCTCCAAAGTTTAGAGACTGAGGGAGGAAGGGGGATGAAGAGCCAGAAGGAAAAAGAAAATGGTCAATGGCCAATGAAGAAATTGGAAAACTGGTTGAATGGTATCTTAGAAGCCAAGTAAGGAAAGTGTTTCCAAGAGGAGGGAAAGGTGAGATGTTTCAAATATAAATACTTCAAGGAAATGAGATTTAGCAGTGCGATGGTTAAAATTATCTATGATCAGTATAACTTTAATAATCAGAAGTCATTTCTTAATATTCCTGTCACTGTTCAAGGTACTATCTTCATAAGGAAGAAAAAGGGGTCAAGCACTGGATCGAATATACACTAAGTGTGAGAGACTCTGGAAAGAGTACTGTAAATTTAAGTAAGAGGCACACAGGTCACATCATCAGTCTTAAAGAACAACCATAGTAATAGAAATTTAAGGGGAAACAAGCAAGCCCGAGGCCTGTAGACCTCCTTCTGCATGTTCTAGCTACCGCATGTTTATGAAAAGTAAAACTGATCATGTTATTATACTGCTTAAATCGTCTCCCTGTTTTTAAGGTAAAGTGAAACTTCCTAGCAAACTGCACCTGGTTCATAAAGATTTGACCCCTGCCTACCACTTCTGCTTCTTCTCTCTGCTCCACCCACATCATGGCTCAGAAGCCTAAGCTCCAGCACTCTTCTGAGGACCCATGCTTGCTCTCATCTCTTCACTTCCCTCTTCTCCCAACTATTTACCTGCACAAAACTCTCCCATCCTTTAGGACTCAAATCTAGCCTTTCTTTTTTTTTTTTAACACCTGATCTCAGGCTTGGTATTCATCAGATGTGTTACCAGATCACACTAATGATTACATTTCTATCATAGCACTCTTTACTAAGTACTATATATAACCAGTTATCTATTTCTACCTCCTTTACTAAGTCAATAAACTACATGAGAGCAAAGGCCAGCACTAAATTAGTGTCCATCTTTAGTACCTAGACCAGTGCCTACTGCAGAACATGGTAGATCTCAATAACTATCTACTAAATGAATTAATAAGTAAATAAAGATCATTCCATGGCCATAGAGTCTATCTCACATTATCAGTATTTTAGTAATGTTTTTCTAATTTTATTGGCTTTTATTAAACTTCATGAACATCTTCAGTCAGATCTGTTTATTTTTTAAAGCTTTAAGAGTTACTAAACCTGAACAAAACAGACTCTTATAAATAAAGCACTCCCAAGCAGAAAGAATGTAAACCTACTTGCTGAAGAAGCAAAGGGAAGGGGCCCAGGGAATTCTCTTGCATTGAACAAGGAATAGGTGCCCATCTCCTCTTGGCTCGCCTGAGAACAGTTTCTTTAGTGTGCCTTTTTGTCAGTACCTAAATTTAGAGAAAGAACAAATAAATTAACAAAAACATCACAGACTGCTTTCTTATAAAATAGTGCACAGCTTATAAACCCAATGTCAGGTTCAGTCTCAGGAATTTCCATCCTCAAGCAAAACCAGTTAATAAAGTCTTGCTTATTATAAGTACAAGAATGGACCCAGATATTAAAGATTTTATAACTAGAAAATTTCCTTTTCAATTCATTCCTAGCACTGTCCATACTTTCAGGTTAGCAAAATCACTAGACTCTTAGTTCTTGCTCTGGACTAAATACAGCATGCGTCCTATCCTCTGTATAACAATCAGTAGGGAGTTGGGCTGGGTAGCACAGTGGAAGACTGCCTGCCTAGTAGGCTCAAGGCCCGCATTTGATCCCAGCGTGACATTAAAAAAAAAACCACTCTGCACAGCATTTACCTGTCTTTCTGTTAAAGCCTCACACTCTCAGGTGAATCATTACCTTAGCACTCTATCTGTACTGTCCTATATGGATGGTAGCCACTGGCCATCACTAGTCATATCATTGTTTATATTAATATATATTATATATTAAGTAACATGAAAAGTTCTATCCTTCAGTTACACTAGCCACATGTCAAGTGCTAAGTGTCCATTAATATTGGGCTACCATAACTGCTACTTCAGATCAGAACATTTCTATCATTGAGGAAAAGTTCTATTGGACGTTTTAGTAATGCACATTCCATTTCATGATATAGCAAGGGAGACTTTGGATTTTTTGACAATTAATAAATAATTGTACAAAACATTAAGTCATCTTAGTTAACTTTATCATTTGTACATTTAACATAGATTAGGAGTAATACAATCTAAGCCTGCAGCATTTTGTGACTACCTTCACAGTGCCATTCCTCATGATCAATTGTTTGCACTAATAAAAATTCTCAACGCTATCATAGCATAGTTACAAAATTGATGATGTGCATAAAAGCCATTAGCTAAAATTTAGAGATGGAAGAAACCTTCACAGAGGAGATGTCACTTAGATTTAACAAAGTAAAACTGAAGCCAGTGTTTAATGGTGTTTAGAGAGGAATAAAGGGAAAGAGGGAGTGAGATAAATAGGAAGAAAAAAGAAAAGGAAGACAAGGAGGGGAAAAGGTACTGTTTATCTTTTGATCCTCTTTGCAATTTTTAATGAGAGAATTTTAATGAAAAGAACAACATGTCTGGAAATATTTAATGGTCTCTGAATACCTTTTTCTGGTGTTCTAGGAGCACATTCATCTCTTTCTGAGTCTGTGTCTCACTGTCAGAAAGTCCTATGATGAATGATCTTTTCTCATCAGACAACACAAGGGCATTGGTTGTGTACACGGACCCATCATCCAGAACTCTGAAATCAGGATCACTTGACTGGATGAGGTCTGCAGACCTGAGGCAATCTTTCCAATTAACTGCAAATAAAAATTCCCCATTGCAAGGTAGAAACACATGCAAAAAAGAAAAAGTGTGTTAAAATAATTTCTACAATCTTCCTCAAAACCAAGAAGTTAAATGACATAATGCGATCACTTTATATTTGCTAAATATCTTAACTAGTCCTCTTATATTGTTAGAAAATGTTTCTTTGATTAAAAATAATAATTCTTGGGAGCTGGAGCAGTGGCTCAGCAGTTACAGCTCTTGCTGGCATGTGGGAGGACATGGGTTCGATCCCCAGCACCATAAACACAACAAAATGTCAGAGCAATGAAAGCCATATGAAAAAACTAAATAAAATTGATTCTCTCATTCTCTCTTTCTCTTTCACTGTCCCTCTCTCTCTTTAAAAAAAAGCAATAATAATATTTCTCAATTGAATATCTTTATCAAACAATGTGTCTTAAACCTTAGTATGCTTCTAATAGGATTGTGATAATGACCATCCAATTAAAATGGTGTAGGCATTAAAATCATCACACAAGTGAGCTACACACCCCCACATACACCTGAATAAACACACAGAAAAGCTTCGCTTAACAATACACTGTGAGTCTTTTGAGTTGTCTTCAGTAAGAAGTTTTACACATGAGCACAAGGAAGAAGAATCATCAGTCTTTTAATTCTTCCCATGGGCACTCTTCTGTATACCCCTAAGGGCCCAGAGTTCCATCTACAGTGGAATCCCTTCCGGAATCCCCACTCTACATGGTGTCTTCCCTCCCTGGAAATTCAGCCTCTAGTAAAAGATAATAAAAGAATCTAAATGTATCTGGCTTTCATCCCATTCTTCATCTAGATACTTTAACAGAAATCAAACTGAGAAATTAATACTCAAATAATCACCTCCCCAAAAATCTTTATCCATACATGTACAGTATTTTCACTTCTATCCAAATCGGTCATAGACGGAAATGTTTAGCCCAAAGAAGTGAAGAGTTTTAGGGATGATAGCATATTTTCCCATCCTCACATTTTTTAGCCAAACCATAACTTTTGATCTATTCCCCTAGGAAAATATCCACAAGTTTCTTTTTCTTCCTCCCACAGAAGAAAGGGGTCATTTGTTTACAAAACTTATCTGAGGCATTTTAACCAGTAATATAATACTTTATTTTAAAAGTAAATTTGGTAACTCTAGGAGACCCTATACCTCTTTTAAAGAAAAAAAATTCATGGTGCTTCACCATGCTATTCTCTGCATCTATGGAAACCCCTTCTGGGCAGAGTGTTCACCTATTGGAAAGTCTGAGGTTCCCAACTTCTCTGTGCTCCGTGCACAAATGGAGGCTTGAGCACAGTTCCAAGTGGAACACTCAAGTTTTTATGTTGCTCAACACAGCAAAAGCACTGATTAAAATACTGCTCCAATTCTCTCAGCTCCTCAGCTATATTTTCCTAATGCTTAGAAACCTAGAATCGTGAAAGAACTATGCTTTATATATCTTTGTAGTTTTTAAACTATTAAAATACAAATGACTATAAAAACATGAATGAGAACATTCACACTAGACCAACACTAAGCATAGACACTAAAATTCAACAAAGTTGTAAAAAGCAAAAAGCAGATTTAAAATAATCTTGAATTGTGTCTACTTAGAGGTAGATTCAGGCCAACTCCAGAGAGGCAGAGATAACATATTAGACTCTTTCCAGCCTGAGTAAACTAAATTTCTGTTTTAAAAAGACTGGTTTGCTGGGCTAGAGGTGTAACTCAGAGGTAGAGCACTTGCCTAGCATGAGTGAGGTCCTGGGTTCAAACTCAAGCACTACATAAAAAAAAAAATCAAAGGCATAAAAAGATTGCATTGCAATTTCTCACCTCTGCCAATCAGTTTGTCTGCCTCTAGCTTAGAAGGTACATTAAATATCACCTTTTTGCAGGCTTCACCAGCAAAGCTGAAGACCTAGAATAAACAAAGGTCCCATTAGTACAGTACAGAATAAACCACCAGAGCATCTCAGTATATGCAGAACAAGCAACTTACAAAACCTAATGCACATTTAACAGAAAACTACTCAAAAACCTAGCAATCAAAGGGAACTTGCTCAATATGATAAAGGGCATCTATGAAAACTTTCCAACTGGACGAAGAAACTTTCCTCTTGGGATGGAACAGTGGCTCAGCGGTTGCGGTACTTGCCTGGCATGCAAGCACTTTAAACAAGCACCTCCCCCAAAAAGTTAATGAATTCCTCAAGGCTGAACAGGATACAAATGAACATACAAACTTGATCACATCATTACATTTTGAAAACTTATTATAAAGTACAATAATCAACCCAGAGTTTTACTGTCATAAATACAAATATGTAGAGAAATGGAGTAGAATTGATATCCTAGAAATAAGCCTTAACTTGTGGCTAGATTCCACAAAGTTCAAGGGAAAGAAATCTCTTTAACACATTGTGCTGGGACAATGAGATAGCCTCATTCAATGAAAGGGAATGTGAACCTCTAAATCACTCCACACACACAAATTAACTCAAAATGGTTGCAGACATAAATGTAAGAATTAAAACTACTTAAAAGAAAACTCAAGAGTAAATCTTCATGATCCTGAGTCAGTCAACAATTTATTAGATATAACACCAAAAACACAGGTAATCAAGAAAACTGTTAACACAATCAAAATTAAAAATATTTGCTCTTCAAATGATATGATAAGCAAAAAATATAAATGAATGAGAGAAAATATTTTCAAATCTATAACAATAAATGACCCACATCAATAATATGTAAGATATCTTATATTTCAATAAAAAAAATGACAAGTAACACAAAAAATAAGCAAAGAATTTGCATAGATATTATCCAAGGAAGATATACAAATGGCCATTAAGTAGATGGAAGGAGGACCAGCTTCATTAGGCATTAAGGAAATGCAAATCTAAACCACAATGAGATACTGCTGTGATGGTTAAAATAAACAAGACAGAAAATAACAATTAGTTGATGATAATGTGGAAAAATTGGAATCTTCCTGCACTGCTGATAGAAATGTAAAGCAGTACAGACACTTGGGAAACAGATCAGCAGCTTCTCAAAGAGTTAAACATGAACTCAAAATACAATTCAGTAATCCCACTCTGTCTAAAAGGAATTAAAGCCTGTATCCAAAAAAAAAAAAAAAATGGACATGACTATTCATAGAAGCATTATTCACAATACCCACGAAGTATAAAAAACTCACATGCACATCTACTGGTGAATGAATCAATAAAATGTGATGTATCAGTAAAGTGGAATATTATTTGGCTATAAAAAGAAACAAAATTCTGATGCATGCTACTATGTAGACAAACCTTTAAAAAAATTGTATCCAGTGAGAGGGGAAAAAAACAAATATTGTATAATATTTGTTTAATTTTGTATATTGTATAATTTCAATTAGATGAAATGTCCCCAAAAGACAACTAAGTGTAAAGGGACAGAGTAGATTAGTAGTTGCCTAAGGCTGAGGGTAGAAATGGGAAGTGATTGTAACTGGGCGTGAGGCTTCTTTTTAAGGCAATGGAAATGCTATAAAATTAGATTGTAGTAATAATTGTGCATTCGTAGATCTGCTAAAATTCACTGAATTGTGAACTTAAGACAGGTAAATTTTATGAAATGTATATGATACCTCAATAAACTTTTTGAAACAAAGAAAAATGAATACAGCATGGAAAAAAATAATTCATTCCACATCCAGTATCTGAATTGGCAGTGAGAGGCTCTTTCAACTTTACAAATTCACATAAGTGATTTAAGAAAAATACAATGGAAAAATAACCACCAAGAAATTTATTAGTTCTTGTATAATCAAACATAAAATATTTTTAAACAAAGCTGAAAGATTAACTCATAATAACTTTACAAGTATGAATATGTACATGTGTACATGATGTGTATATCTATACATACACATAATCAAAATTCTATACTAATGTCTCTTTTAATCATTCCTCTATATTGACAGTTATTTATACGGCTTCCCTTTTTTTCTATTCCAGATGATACTGCACCAAGAAGTCTCCCAGTGTAAGATATCAGAATACACATCAGTGGGGCTAGAGCAGTGCCTCAGAGCGGTGCCTCAGTGGTTACAGCCCTCGCCTGGCATGCATGAGTATGCGGGTTCAAATCTCCATACTACATATACAATGAAGTGTCTGAGCAAGGAAAACCACAGGAAAAACTAAATAAAGTTGATTCTCTCCTCTCTCTCTCTCTCACTGTCCCTCTCTCTTTAAAAAAAAATACACATTAGTTGATAAAAATTGCTGTGCTATTGGGGCTGGAGCAATGTACAGAGGTTTCAGCGCTTGCCTGGCATGAGCGAGGATCCAGGTTCAAACCCCAGCACCACCTATGCAATGAATTGCTGGAGCAGCAAAAGCCATATGAAAAACTAAACAATACTGATTCTCTCTTTCTCTCTCACTCTCTCTCTCTCTCTCTCATTATCCCTCTCTCTTCAAAAAAAAAATTGAGGTTCTGTCTATGAGCACATTCAGGTTCACTAGCTAATTGCAAGTAGGTTTCCAAAGTACTAATCTGAACTTACATTAGTGCCCCACAGAGTACTAAATCTCTTATTTCTCAAATCCTTTCCTACAATTAATTTTAGAACTTTTTGATTTTTTTTCTGATGACTGTTTTCTTAAGTTCTCATCAGATTGAGCTCCTGTTACTGTGTTTATTTGGCATTCATCTTCTGCAAATTATCTATTTGTATCCTTTAATCATTTCTCTATTAATTTCTCTCTTTTTAATTTACTTTTTACTTGTAGGTTGATGTGGATTATTTTTTTCACTCTCTTGTTGCATCTTTTAATAAATAGTACATTAGTCAACTTTACTATCCATTGCCTTTGTTCTTTAATCAACTTTATTAATCACTTCTTCTGACTTTCGCATATAATTTAAGAACTTTTCTATCCTGTCATAAGTACATTATCCAATATTCCCTTGTAAAAATTGTAAAGCTTTTCATAGCTTTTCAACCCTTGACCTATCTGGAATGTACTTTGGAATGATTCTCTTGGCTATCTAGTCTTATTTGTTACCATTTAGATAGCCCAGTGTTCCAAGACCATCACGCGAACCCTTCCTTCCTTAACTGAGAATATCACATCTGTAATGAGTCACTTCCCAAATACAGAACCTGTTTCCGGGCTTTCTATCCTACTTCATCAGTATGTGAGTTCACCTGTTTATTAGTACTGTGCGGTATTAATCAATATAGGTTTATAATAAATCTTGGTTTGTTATGATGGCTCCAATCCCTACTATCTGCCATTTAAGTATTTTTGCACCTTTTAGCCTTCTACTCTTTCAATTTTTTTAAACCAGATGATTTAATTCCATGAAATTTTTATGAAACTTTGATATAGCAATTTAAGAGAAATTGAGCATGTTAGGGCTATCTAGTCTTTACATTCATAAATACAATTCATCCTTCCTTTATTTTGGAACTATTTTTTGCCTGTCAATAAAGCATTATGATTTTTGTTATAAAGTTCACATATTTGTCAGATTAATTTTAGATATATCAATGATTTATTGTTTTATTCAGTAGGACTCCTCTTAACCTACATTTTCTAATTCTGTTGATGGTTCATAGAAATAATTTTAAGATTGTTTTTACATCTAGGAAACTTGCTAATTTTTATTTATTGCAGCAGTTTATCAATAGATGCTGTTGGATCTTCCATGGAATTAATCCCATAGCTGGAAAAATCACAATGAAATTTCTTTTAATTCTCTACATTTTTCATTATTGTTAATATTTTATCTCATGCTCCCATTAGAACCTTCAGTAGAACGCTAAATAGAAAACAGCTATAGTGACTAAATGGCTTTATTTCTAACTTTCAAAACAATGTTTTATACCATTTAACCATTAATTACTAGTCTCTTCTTTTTCTTCATTATATTTATTGTTTTTTTCTGTATACTCCATTAGCCTTGGGAAATTCATTTTCTATATTCCTAGTTTGCTAAGAATTTCTTTAAAAATAAATTAAAATTTTCCACCTAGTTTGAAATAACTACAGTTTTTCCTCTCTCAATATATTACTATGTTAAAATATAAAAATAGATTTTCTAATATAAAACATCTTCACTTTCATGGGATAAACCTTACATGGACATAATAGTTCTATTATTTTGGTGTAGTGCTATTTATTTCAGTTTTTCACATGTATTATTCCCATAGATGAGATTAGGCTACTTATTTTTAACTTTACACAATCCTTATAAAATGAGTTAAGAGTCTGAATTTTTTTCTATTCTTTCAATTTAATAAATAGGGATTACCAGTCCCACAAAATTTTGGACAAGTTCACTTATTAGAGATCTCAGCATGGTAGATGTGGTGTGTATATGTATGGAGATATTTGGCTTCTAATTAAATTTCTTTCATGGCTGTGAATCTATTTAGATTTTGTATACTCCCTCAAATAAGCGTTGGTAATTCCTACTTTGTAGGCTATTGCTGTCTTTCTATGGTTTCCAATCAATTGGAACAATCAATTAACAACAGTTTTTTAACATTGATCTTCTCCATAAGTACCTCCTTTTTGTTCTAGTATATCTCATCTGTGCCCTCCCTGATTTGTACTTGATCCATCATAGTTTATCTATGCTTTCAATGAAAGCTTTTGATTTTCTTGATCTTACTATTTCTTTTTTAATGTTCTTTGCAAAATATGCTATCAATACAAAAGATCATTTATAATGTTTTAATTAATAACAAAATTAATATTAGAATTTTCACCTTTAAGGTTAAGAAATAGATAGAACATTATTACTATTTTCAAAAAATTCCTATATATTGAAGCCCCTGTTACTGTTACTTTCCAGGTTCCTGTATATTGAAGTTCCTCTCTCCAATTGCATTTTCTCCATCCATCAGCTTCCAAAACTCAGGTAACTACTAACAGATGATTTTTTGTGTTCGTCATTTATTTCTGAGCCTCTGCTTAATTTCTTGGCATGTGTCTGTGTCTCTAAAGAAGATATAATTTTATTTTGCCAAGTTTTTCCTTTTAAATGTATGAAGTCCCATGGTAATTATATGAAACTTACTTTCTTTGCTCAAAATTATGTTTGTGAAATGTATCCATGCTGAGGATATGACACCAGTTCATTCATTTTCATTGCTATAAAGTGCATTGCTAAAAACTTACAGTGAATTATTCAATATAATTTTTGAAAGGAATAATATGTATATATAGATTTGAGCTATTATGCTCCTTGAAATTATAAAACATTCTTCCTAAAATTATAAGAGCTGGAGCTCTACCTCAGAGGTTATGGCGCTTGCCTGGCATGCATGAGGACCTGGATTTGAACCCCAGCACCACATACACAACTAAGTGTCGGAGCAACAAAGACCACATGAAAAACTAAATAAAATTGGTTCTCTCTTTCTCTTTCTTACTGTCCTTCTCTCTCTCTCTTTAAAAATAAAAATAAAAAATTTAGTAATTAACAACTGTGTTTTGGGGTGAGTTAAGATGTTTTAAGAAAAATAAAGTAAAAAATGTAAAGGTGTCACTAACAAAATGAAATAATGACCTTTAAAGGTATTTTTAAAATCACTCTGTGTAAAGACTACCCAATAACAAATACCGTATACAAAAATCTTTTTTTTTTCTTTCTTGCTGAAGTTACTGGGGATTGAACTCGGGGACCAGTACATGCTAGGCAAGCATGGAACCACTGAGCTATATATAAAAACCTTATAAAAACCATATATGACCATATAAAAACCTTAAATTTTTAAAATATTAATGAATTATAGATTTATAACTTGAGTAATAAAAGAATCCCTTTTAAGGGAGTCTCTCAAAAGTAACTTTAAATATCTGACTTACAAAACCTAGAGCTACAAATAACTTTCAATACAACAAATTTAGTTTTAAAAAATGATAACATATGATTCTCTCTTTCTCTCTCTATTACTCTCCCTCTCTCTTTAAAAAAAGAAATGATAACATAGAGGCTGGAGCAGTGGGTCAGTGTTAGTGAGCTTGGCTGGCAAGCACAAGGACCCAGGTTCAAACCCCAGCATCACCTACAGAACTGGGTGTCAGAACTAAAATCAGATGAAAAAATAAATAAAATATATTCTTTCTCTCTCTCTCCCTCTTTAAAAAATGATGAAAACATAAAGCATGGCCCACCGCAAGCTGGGAAAAACTGCTTTGTTTCATGTTACAGAACTCTATAAATTTCATTAGTGGTATGATTGCAATATTATCAGAAAAGTCATTAAACCCTAATCAAAAGATCTACTGCCAAAGGAAGAGTGAAAATTAAAGTTATCCATAATTGTTTCACTTTTCTGTTGTTAGATTTTATGAACTGAATACAAAAAGGTTTTCTACGTGTTACCTTTATTCAATAGAAAAAAAAGTGGGGGGGAAGCTAAAGAATGGGGCTGAGATGTGGCTAGTGGTGGAGTGTTGCCTAGCCTGCAGGAAATCCTCAGCATTGGAAAAAAAAATGAAAGAATGAAAATGTAAGCTGTGTCTGAACTATAAAGGGGATCCTCCTGGCTGAGCATCATGACTATAAAATTTTAGACTTTACATTTCTACTGTGGACACTTGCCTTCCACAAAATGGAAATATGACCATTCGAATTCTTACCACCTGGAAGGTCAATGGTAAGATTTACCTCTCTATAATCTCAGCACTTAGATCATTCTAATAAATTTCCTTCTAACCAAGCTCATTGTAAGGTAGGAATTCTGGTTGAACAGAAAGGATGATTAACCGCAGGTCACTTCAGGTGCCATATATGGAAGACAGTTGCTGTGGGGATGACAACAGGACCAAACAATGTGCACAGGTGTACATTCACTTAGTCATTCGGAAGTCACTGCTGGATCTAGCTGCATCTCACTGTGAACAGCAACAGTCTTACAAAACTAACTGATGGGTTAAATATATACTAAAACATTTACTTTCTTAAGATTGGGCTATAAAATCAAGTATTTCTCATTTACTTACTTTGCTTGCCTAAATCTTTATTTCACAAACATGGAAGTCAGTACAAATTGTTGTGTTCCCTTTTAAAATATATGAGCATATCAAAAAAGTTTTTCTAATAAAGGAATCACATTATTCTCTTTAATTAATGCTATAAAATCCAAAAATATGAAATGCAAGCTTGTCAACACCAGTCAATGGTAAAGTTGACATATATTCCAAGGCAGAAAAGTACAGAAGTGTGAGGGGTAGGAGTTCTTATGCCAAATGTTACTACTTTAGATTCCTTGAGGAAAAGCCCTCTTATCAAAATGATAGACTGTGTCCGAGAATATACCGTTTATAATATATAAGTGAGAATAACATCATTCCCAAGGTAGATTTTATATGTGGAACAGTATTAGACACATATTTAAAAGGATCCTATTTGTAACACTCAGAAGACAACTGATATAATGCAAATTAGTTTTCACCATCCCTAGTAATTTTTTTATATTAAAAGAGAAAACACTCTGACAGACATTTAAAAACTTTGAATAGTGAAACTGTCAAATGTCCTTGTTTCCCATTTTTTCCTTCTCTTCAATTGGTATGTGTGTTTAGAAGGAACTATTTGTTTCTAGTGTGGTTGAGGAAGGAGCAGGGGAAAAGAGATGTAGGAAAAGAAAAGCGCAAATTGGGAAGGTTCCCCTACCTATGGAGACAGCTCCTTGAGAAGGCTATCATGCTAAAAATCTCAGTTTTATGGTAAAGACTTCCTTTGAAAAGCTCTCTCCTTAGAACAAGCAATTGTTTTTGAAGAAATCCATTAGTTTCTACAAAATGAAAATGTTTCTAAAATGTCATGAATGTTATCCTCAAAAGTTGAAAATTATGCGTCAACAGAACATACAGACCTGAGAGGGTGAACTGAGATCTTAATTTATCCACCCGGAAAGAGTTTGTAAACTGGGGGTTGCAGTTGAAAGAAACCACCACTCTGTGTAAGCTCTCCAGTATTCAAGTCTCCAAATATACCACTTAGTTTAAACTCCACGAAATCCCTTTTTAAAACAATGGTAAATGAGTATGTCATGAACCAGAGCTGAAGCTTTCTCTGCACCTTCTTGGGTTAATGAACTGCGCACCCGGGTCCTGACTCTTAGTTGGGGACAGCTCCTGTCTTCAGAGTCCCCCTCCCTGGAGCAAATATTGGGAATCTAGGGAACAGAGCACCTGTTTTTTCTTCAACCCATTCCCTAATCCCTTCTAAGAGAAAACACAAATTACCAAACTCAAAGTTTTTAAACTAGAAATGCTGGAAATGATTTCAAACATATCACAAGACATTTTGCCTGCAGTTCCCATGAGTAAGGAGTTACTTCTTGAACTCATATTTTGTTGGAACAATTGCAGAGCAGGTCATGGGTTTATTTATACAATTCATTGTCTACAAATATACCTTAGATCACAAATACCAATCCAAAAGTCATAACACGCTCATTTAAGGCAGGATAAAGTGTGGAGCCAGGGTCCCTACTTGAGCATGAGGGAACCTCAGACCACTTGGTAGGAACATAATCCTCTTGCCCTCTGGACTTCATGCCCACATTTGGTCGAGAGGAAGTCCGCAGCTCTTTCCCCTAAGTCCCAAGTCCCAAGTGTAACTCTGGTTAGGTTCGAAGTTTTACAGCTAACTGCTGTCAGATTTCCCAATTTTACTCAAGTCTCCTGGGTTCTGGACGAATTGATTCTAACTCCCTGTCCAGGTGGATCTTGTCCTCAGCCGCTTGATTTCAGAGCAAAGGAGACTCCAGGTGGCATTCTGAGCGCCCTATGCTTCCCAGAGCCGACTAAATACCACCGTATCCCACTGCAGCCTACTTCATCCTAACTGACACTGACGTTATTTATCTGCCACACCCCCGTCAGTCCCAACCACAGCCCCATTCGCACCATCACCCCACCGGCTCCAGCTGCAACCCTTGCCCATCCTTCCCACACCCTCGCTCCCCGGACAGACACCGCCGCCGGCTGGGTGGCGCGGGGGTGGATGGTTTGTGCGAACTCCTGAATCACCTTTAGGGGAGACAATAGCCAGGAAACCCGTTTCCCAGAGACAACCCTTCTGCGTGCCCAGGGGCGCGAGTCTGACTATTCCATTCACTAACATCCCTCTGGGAAGTCCACTGGGACTCTGGGCAGGGCGAGGAGGCGCAGTCTGTTGAGCCCCATCTCACGCCTGTCCTTGCTCGCTCCAGGTCCTAACCGACCAACAAACTTTCTTTGTCCCTCTACACCCAAAAGGTGCGCGCAGTCACCATTAGAAGCCCAGCCCAGAAGCCAGAGGAGTATTCGAGTCCCAGCCCCTGCCCACCGGAGCACTGAGAAGTCGAAGCGCGACAGGTAATGCACAAAATTAAGCAAAACACTGTGTATCCAGTCCCTCAAAGACTTGATTTCTTTCCTCATCCCTCAAAACTGAAATTGGGATCTGTATCTGCCCCGCAGGATTGAACCGAACTGTGGATGTCACCTTTCGGTCCACTTTGTCCCCTACAACTATCCCCGCAGCAACCAGAACGGATCGTCCTCCTTCGCCATCCCAGTTCCATAAGACGGGGACCGACCGATGGCTCACCAAGACGGTCAGCAGCAATTGCAAGCACAGGGCTCCGCAGAGCGGGCCCCGGAGCCCGGCGGCGGCCATCCAGGCGCTGGACGGCGACAGGAGAACGAGGACGCCGAGCAGGGAAGCCCAGAGCAAGGAGGAGCTTTGCTGGCTGTTGCTTGTCTTAAAGACGCTTTGGCCTCTGTCAGGCTTGTCTGCCCCGGAGCGTGTTCTCTCCTGAAACCGGATTGGACCCAGGAGACGTCGAGCAGCCCCTCCTTGTTCTTTCTCAAGTTTTATCACCGCTGGAGCCGCAGGGGAGCTGCCCGAGCCTGCCACTGCGCTCCCCGCGGCCTTCCCAGGGCATGTTCACGAGAAAGCGGTCCCAGGCCCACCCTCTGCCAGCTCGCCCACACCCCTAGTCTACCCAGCAAAGCTACCGCCCAGAACGTCCCGGGGCGTCACCATCGCTGACGCTGCGCTGTGCTGCACTTTCCCACTGCAGAACCCAAATCTGCCTGCCCCAACTCAGCCCTACTAGGTGCCAGGAACACCCTTGTAATTGGATCAGCAGCTGTCGCTTTCAACTTCTGAACAAATTCTGAGCAATATCATGTTTAAACAAAATAAATGTATTCTCTCTAAAAGTGCCTAACAGGACAAGATAAAGGACCTATAAAGGATGGAAGGAAAACTATTTCAAGTTGCATGAATAAGCTCATGTTTGATGTGCCAGATATTAAAACCAAGTAAAAGTAATTCTGATCCAGTATTTTTCTTATACATCCAAAATATGAACGATCACACTAAGAGCTTATTCACTGCCAAATTCTGTGGCCTTACGGGAGCCTTCTAAGAAAGAATTCGTTCATAGATGTAAATCAGTGGTCTAGTACTTACTTCATCTGTCGCACAAAACCTACTCCAAAATGAGACCCTGAAATTTAGTTTCGTTCAACATTCACCAGGTTCCAAAATTCACCAAACATTACCCTCAAGGACTGTAGGGAAGAGAACAGGGAAACCTAGATCAGCCCAAAGCAATTCAAAGTCTAGGAGGGAAGAAAGAGCTATCATCAGAATGCACAATGCATAGTTTATGAGTACAACTTAGTTCTCTCTAAACTGAATTTTGTATCTTCTGATCCTCCCTGGACTGGATTCAGGAGCAAACCCCTCTCAGAGATGTATTGTTTTTCCTCATATCTGATTCAAAAGTTTGGAGGCCAGTACCCTAGGACAGTCCAGAGTCAATAAGGAAGGGTGTGATGGCCTTCATTCATCCCAACCTGGCCACTTATAACTTCCCTGAGATTCTAGAAGCTCAGTTCTCAGGACTTAGACTTCATAAGTTCTGCTGCTCAGTCTGGTCTCTGAGGCTCCAAATACATCCATCAGGGGAACTGTTTGAAAGGCCCTTCCAGACTCAGAGTAAGGGCTCCAAACTTGTCTCCCCTCCAGCATTTTCGCCTCCCATCTTCCAAACCTTCACTTTTGCCCATGACTTCAGAGAAAGCTTCTTAAACTCTTCCCTGTTCCTGGCCAGTTTTTGGAAACACAGGTGGAATTGACTTCTCACAGCTGAGGACAGGAGATGCCAACGCCAATCACCTAACACTCTCTCCCTAATTTGGAATTCATTGTTAGAGGGAGGGTTTGGGTTAAAAAATTAAAGTAAGGACTAATTTGTGGGGAAAATTTGGAGCAGAGACTCTAACTCTTCTGAAGGATTTGAGAAAGTTAAGATGCTTGCAGTAAAAACAGAGAATGGATAAAGTGTAGGAGAATGTTAGAGACAAAGGGAAAAGGAGCAAGACATGAAGAGCTCTGGAGTGACTTATGACAGTTTTTCACATTAAAGTGTCAGGAAGCAGAAAATGCTCATTCTGGCCAGATTCTGGCTCACAATTCATCCAAAAATGAGAGGTTCCTGACCAACCATGCTGAGGAACTGAAATTTATCCTGGTAAAAATAGAAAACAACCCTCTAAACATGTAAAATGAGTTGCTATGTACTGCTACAGAATTGTCCTTTTTGGTGAGAGTGTGCATTGTTAATGAATCTGTTTATAACTTCATATGGCTTTCACTTAATATTCATGCAATATATAATTTTGGCTGATTTTTCCTATTCTACGGGTACCTAGTTTTCTTATGATTTCAACTTTATCTTCTTATTAACTAGTCTGACTTAATTATGACTATTTTCCAAGTAACAACAACTGCAAAATTGCTGTCCTCTGGTTGCTTTGGCTGTGCTATGTGGAAGAAGAAGTTATTAAGCTCATGACTATGTGCAAATTGATTTGAGCTTCCACTTTTAGCTTCTAAAAAATAAAAATTGCAATAATCTATCTCAGAAAGACTGTAAGGAAGCATATTAGAGATACTTGCAATTCATATTACAAATATCTAGGTGCAACATGAATGCTAAATAACCAATGTAGTATTAGTAACTATTTTGGAATTTCCTGTTTTGTTATAGCATGTACTTGTCTGCCATGGGTATATTAGTCTAAGTCCCAATATAAAAATAAAGCTGTGTTTATTATTTAGAGAAAAATCCTTGCATAGTTTTATGGCAACATAAAAATATACTATAGATAAATTAAATTGCTTATTTTTTTCCTGTGTGTATTATAATTTAAAGTGAGTTTCTTGAAAATGTATTTAACATGTAAGTTTCAATTTGAATGTAATTAGAACTGCATGCCTTCTATAATAAAATTAATTTTCAATCATCATGAGAGATCATAAGGCATATAAGGCTATACTAGCATGTCTTTATTTTTCCATCCTATTCCTTAAACTATAAAGCCAGTTATGCTAAAGGAACAGTGGACCAAATGTGAAAGCAATTTATTATTTTCACTTGCTAAGGTTTTAGATGAGAGCAACAATAATGAAAGATAAAAAATCAGATTTTACAAAAAATTAAAAACTCAGGAATCCAAGGGAATGGTGAAATTTTTAGCAGAAAGCAAACTGAAGATAATAAGGAATTTCTGGCCATGGAAAGGGTAATTGATTTCATGAGGTAGGAGGTGACCCCTGGCCCACTGAGCCAGGCTGCCTTGTGCAATTCAGTGCCAAGAGGTCAAACATACCTCCTCATCTTTGCATAGTCAATGAAGTGACAAATGTAGGCCACCTCAAATGCTTTTATAAAATACTGCCAGGACAGCCATGTAATGTGTGAAACAAGTTTGTTAGCAATAAAAGTGAAAAATATGAAATGAAGCTTAAATTAAAGCTAAATAAAAGATCAATTAGAATAGTTCTGTGACACAAGAATGTGTGTCATGGAATGTTAATTCACAAGCACTATGGATTATGGATTTTGGATTATGATTTAAGATAAAAGGTCATGGTGTGGGGCTGGAGCTGTGGCCCAGTGGTTATGGTGCTGGCCTGGCATGTGTGAAGATGTGGGTTCAAACCCAGCATCACGTACACAACAAAGTGTCAGAGCAATGAAGGCCACATGAAAAACTAAATAAAAATTGATTCTTTCTCTCTCTCTCTCTCTCTCTCTCTCTCTCGTTGTCTCTCTCTCTTAAAAAAAAAAAGTTACAATGTGACTAGAGGCCCTCCACTAATTCCCCAGAGTACCATTGAAAACAACTTTGACTTTGTGTCATTTCAGAAGACTGCTAAAGACTTGGGGATAATGGGAACTAAAGTCATGAGCAATGTGGAAACAGTTATACCAAAAAAAAAAGTTTGATCTGTACATGAACATTTCTCAAATTTACAATTATCCAGTCTACAGTAGCACCAAGGCAGTGAATCCAATCCAGATTGGGCGTGCCAGGCTCAGAAACATTTCCTTACAGTCTCTGTTAATGAGTCAAGAACTGTTACAATGATTTTCCTCTTCCTCCACTAAAGTCTTCAGGCTCCCTTACAAATATCCTCTTCTGCAAGCAGTCCTTTTAGGGAGGGAGTGATTGGGCCCTGGGCTGGAAGGAATGGTAATTTCAACACAGAAAACAAAGCCCTGTTGTTGAGTGATAACTCCTTACAGCAACTGAACAAAGCAATGTTTGGGATCATCCTACCATCCTTCATTTAGGTTTCCTTCAGAGAGAAACTCTCTTCCTACTAGGTGAGTCTCTAGTTTTCCCAGACCCTTCTCTTGTCCACAGAAACCCATTGTGCGTATCTGTCTGCACAAAGGGCATTGCTCAAGTTTGAAGGCTATAGGTGTGAGTGGGCTGACTGCCAGATTTAGTGTCACTTAACCTGCGTCATTCCTTGAATCACTGTCCCATCAGCCTTCTCCTTTCCCAGAAGTTTAGGAGGGCCATCCTACAACATCAACCTGGGGAACAGCACATTCCCCAGCTCAGGAGGCGAGAAGTCGCTTTTCCCAGCAGCTCCATATGGATGGCACATTATTAACTCAATGTTCATTCATTTATTATTTTCTTCACTAACAATTTTTTTAAATTTTTTATTAAGGAGTTAAATTATTATACAATCATAAGTGCATATAAAGTAACAATATGATATGCATTTGTTCTTAAACCAGAATTACCCCAACACCCACACCCCCAGTCTCTTTATTCTTCTGTATTTCTCCCCTACAAGCGATAGAAATGCTTAGATCGTCACTTACAATTATGCTTTGATTTATTTTATTTATTTCAAGATTTATTAATCTCACTTTGTCTTTTCTCTTCACCCTGTTCAGTTCGCCAAGCATTTGTGTCACTAGATGAGGAGGAACTTTCCACCAGTTAGCTATTCAGTATTCACTGAGCAAGCAGGCCCCATGCCACATTAATTAGTACTTTTCTCACATTGCTTTCAAGTATCACACTTACACCTGTCTTTCCGTGTTATAAAAAGTGACATCCTACCCTACCGGTCAAGCACTAGTCTTAACTTGCAGACACCTGTGTAGGGCTATACCAAATTCCTGTTCCTCTAAGCAACCCTAATTCAGAGATTCTGCCTGAGCATCAAGAAAATGAAGGAGCTGGTAATGTTCCTAGTGGGTATGTAAGCATGTGCCAGAAAAGCTATTTTGTTCTCTGTTTCTAGTAAAATTTCAGAGTTCTTGACAGAGTCAATAAAATTTAATGTTTCTCCCAGTTTCCAAGTTCTATTTAGATGTTGGTCAGGGAAAGTCCTGGATTTGACTATAATGCTTCACTTCTAAAAATAGAGTTTCTGACCAAAATCTTCCTGCAGGCCCCCAACAGGATAAAAAAAAAAAGTCTTAATATAAATGATTCCTGTATCAAAGAGACACCAGCCCAAAGAGCCTCCTTTTTTCCCACCCAAAACATCAATAAGTAGTTTTTTTATGGTTTAAATATGAGGTGCTTATGTGTGAGAGACAATGCAAGAATGTTCAGAGGTGAAATGATCAGATTATGAGAGCTGTAACCTAATTAGTGGATTAATCCACTTGAATGGATCAACTGGGTGGAAGCTGTAGGCAGGTGTGGCTGGAGGGAAGTAGGTCACTGGGAGTGTGTCTTCAGGGTTTGTATTTTGTCTCCAGTAAGCTGAGGTCTCTGCTTTTTGACTGTCATGAACTGAGCTGCTTTCTTCCACCACACCCTTCCACCATGATGCTCTGCCTCACATTGGGCCCAGAACTATAGCCAGGCAAACATGGACAGAAACTCTGAAACCATAAGCCAAAATAAACTTTTTGTCCTCTAAGTTGTTGGTCTATTGATCACAATGACAAAAAGCTGACGAAAGCAGTGGTGATCAGATAACATCAGGAACAATTTCTCAAGTCTGTAATGAGGGATTATCGGACTTCAACTGCTGATGTTCCAAAAGTCAGAACAGAAATTGGAGAGTTCTCTTGGTACTATTCCTGACATCTTCAGATAGGTGGACAAAAAGAAGTTGCAAACAACCAAGCACCATGGTTATGGACATGACATCCTTTCTCCTTTATAGTGACCTGTTTTCTATAACATTCCCAAGATAACTGACAATAATGTCAGCTAGTCTCAACTTCTCCTTTCTCATTTAGTACGTTGAGAGTTGGTCTTTCTCTCTCCGGAAAGATATTGGGATGTAATAAGCACACATAAGCCCTTAGGACACGATGTAAGACAAAGAACATATTTTATATACATTCCCTTATATATAATGTATAAATTATTCCCCAAGAAAAGGATAGTCTAGCCTTCCTTTGCTAGGTCCTCCCACTGTCCCCACTGACAGTCTTCCATATCCAACTGTCCACAGGAAATGGAAGTGTCATGTTACTGCACTGGCCAGAAGAATGTCAGGATGCCCCCAAGATTAACCAAGGGTCTCTGGCATATTCCTCCCCTTGTATCTATCTTAATTTTGAACAAATGGGGAAAATGTTCTTTAATTCACAGTAAATCTGTGTATGTGGCCATTGTTGAGGAAAAGGAAAGATGCTGTCTGGGCAATCACATCCTATTAGTAAAATGAAGAGGCTTGCTCCCAAGGGAATAGGGTTTCCAGTCTGTCAGATCTGGATTCTCTATCCTTCTCTGCTTAGAAACTCTAATGCAGTTCCAAATTGTCCGTTAACTTTTTTGGCATAGTTGCCTTGGAGTAGGTCCATGGTTTTCAAATATCTGACCCTTTCATCTTGTACAAACAGATAATTTTGGAAAATATTTCTCCTTTTCTATTTGATTCAATTATAATGATTGATATACCTGAATGGATCCAATGTTACTTCATCCTGTTGATAAAAGGCTGATATTTTCAGCTTTTAAAAAATCCATTATGAGGCTGGAGCAGTGGCTCAGGGGTTGTGGCTCTTGCCCAGCATGCGGGAGGACGTGGATTCAAACCCCAGCACCCATACACAGCGAAGTGTCAAAGCCAAGCAAAGAGAGTCACATGAAAAACTAATAAGATTGATTCTCTTTATCTCTCACACACACTCTCTTAAAAAATTCATTGTAATTCTATGCAGTAAAATTCGTAGATTACACATGTATAATTCAATGAGTTTTGACAAATACACACACCTGTGTCACCATCACTCAAATCAAGATGTAGGACATTTCCTTCACCTTACCTTTGGGCAACCATTCTTGTACTTCCTGTTACTTACAAGTAGTTTTGACTTCCCTAGAATTTCAGATGAATGAAATCACACTGTTAGTTGCCATAGCTGTATCCCTTCTTTTCTATTGGATAGCACTTTTGCATAAACAAGCAGCGTAGTGATGCAAAATCAAAGATCTCCTATCTCAAGGTTTCGGTGGAAACCATTCCTGTCTGAATACCTATCTCCTGCTTGGGGACAGCTGTAAAGGATGCATTTGAGGTGTTTGGCAGGAATTGCCCTCATCTCAAGGCTCAACTGGGATGTATAAGTGCTGTTTTAAGTTCACTCATATGACTGCTGGCAGGCCTCAAGTCCTTGATGATTGTTGGATAGAGACATCAGAGCCCTTTCCATGGTCTCTAACATGGATACCTGGCTACCCTTAGAATAAGAAAAAAAAACTATAATTCTTTTGTACCCCAATATCAGAAGAGACCCCTTAGCACTTCTGCTGAATACTGTTTGCAAGACACAAGGAGCAATATGCTGCCCAGGAAATTATGCCAATAACAGGAGGCAGAAGCCACTGTATTCCATCTTAGAAGCTGATTGACACATACCATGGGTGTTTTCGTGTCTGGTTTCTTTCATTCAGCAATGCTTTAGATTCATGCAATACTGTTGACTGTATCAGTAGCTTGCCTTCTTCCTATTAGATAATATTATATTTTATGAATTTACTAAAAGATGCTTAATTCTCTTTTGTGTTGTTTCCAGGTTTTGCTAATTATAAAGCTGCTGTGAACTTTTATACACAGTCTCTTTGGTGGGGTAAGCTTTTCTTTCTTTTGTGTATATCTCTACTAGTAGAATTACCTAGACACAGATGCTATATTTAACTTCATTAGTACTGCCAGATCAATTCCTCAGCAGCAATATCTGAAAGTTCCAGTTGATCAACATCCTTATGAACACATTTTTGCCAGTCTTAGAGTTGTAGACATAGTGGGTATCTCGTTGTGATTTAAATTTGCATTTTCCTGATGAGGCTATAGCTCATCTTGTTTTACATTTGCTTTTGTCTGATGACTAATGATTTGAACAATTTTTTTCATGTACTTATTTGGCATTTTAAGTCCAATTGAGTTGTTTGTCTCTTAATTAATGTTTTATGAAAGCAATATTTACTAGATCTTAACAAATATTTATTTATATGTAATATATGAGAAAGATAGATACTATTCAAATATTTAAAATAAATTCAAATTTTGTACACTTTGAATAGGATTATCTTTTATTTGTTGAAACCTTAATTCAATTCCAACCTTCATCCTCTTCCTTTTCTGAGAAATTGAAGCTTTTCTTCCGTAGGTTGGATTTGTAGGTGGGAAGATGGAGACAAAGGTATCTCCTCTGGTGCATTTTTATCTAAATGCACCCTTTTAAAAAAAGAACCCTTTTAAATTTTCATTTTGGTTCTCTTCCTTTTCCTATAAGCAGCCCAAGGTGATCCATGAAAATGGTTCTCTATTCTCTTGACCCAGAAAACCTCACAAAATCATGCAAATCAAGAGATTCATATCTCCACACATGCTTTAAGAATATCTGTAATATGACCCAGGCTATCAAGGGTATACACATCCAAAAAGCCACCAAGTACCTGAGAGATGTCATTTTAAAGAAGCAACGTGCGCCATCCCAGTGTAACAGTAGTGGTGTTGGTAGATGTACCCAGGCCAAACAGTGAGGCTGGACATAGGGCCTGTGGTCCAAAAAGAGTGTGAAAATTTTTATAACTATTTAAACATGCAGAATAATGCTGCACTGAAGAGTTTAGATATAGATTCTGCAGCCATTGAATATATTCAAATGAAAGTACCCAAGATGTGCCTCCGTACTTATAGAGCTCAAGGTTGGGTTACACGTGTGTGAGCTCCCCCTGCCACAATAAGGTGATCCTGCCTGAGAAGGAGCAAATATCTAAACCAGAAGAGCAGGTTGCACAGAAGAAAACATATCCCAGAAGAAGCTGAAGAAGCAAAAGGTTATGGCAGGAGTAAATTCAACATAAATAAATTCAAAAAAACATGTTGTAAAAATGTTTCCTTTTGCCAGACAAGACAAAACTCATAGCCATAAAGGAGAAAGAACCAGTTCTACAAACGACTGGATGGTGTAGTAAGTTTCAGCTGCCACTGGGCCAGGACTGACTAGACTCTATTACTTCCACAATCGAAGCTAATGCTGGGCAGCAACATGTGCCTGTGCTCCTGGTTACACAGGACGCCAAAGAGGGAGGATCAATTAAGCCCAGGAGTTTCAGGTCAGCCTGGGCAACCTAATGAGAACCAGTCTCATGAACAAACAAACAAGCAAAACTCACACGTGAAGCTACAAATTTAGAAGCACTTAAAAGTACTGAGAAAATTAGTTCTTAACTGGTAGCATGTTAGTGTCTCTTGGTGAGATTTTATTATTTTTAAAGAAAGAGATGGACAGTGAGAGAGAGTGAAATAGAGAATCAATATTACTTTTAGTTTTTCATGTGGCCTTTGTCGCTCCAGCACTTCATTGTGTATATGGTGCTGGGATTCAGACCCATGTCCTTGTCCAGGCCAAGCACGTGCTGTAACTGCTGAGCCATCACTCCAGGCCCTCCTGGACCAAATCCACCAGACGGTCTCATTTAGGATATTTAATTTTGTATTGGTTTGCATTATTTAAAAGTTTCCCAAGGGGGCTGGAGTGGTGGCTCAGAGGTTACAGTGCTTACCTGGCATGTGTGAGGACGTAGGCAGAACCACGTACACAACAAAGTGTCAGAGCAATGAAGGTCATGTGAAAAACTACATAAAACTGATTCTTTTTTTCCTCTCTCTCATTCTCACTGTCCCTCTCTCTTAAAAAAAAGAAAAGGTTTCCCAAGGTACTTTAATATGCATATCAAGGCTAAGATCCTTGTTCTGGATAAGTAGTTGTCAAAATGCACTTCCTTGGTTGGTGATTAGTGTATGTACCATGAGGATCTGGAAGGCTTTTTGCTCATACAGAAATATGACAGACATACAAAGTCTATGAATTAATTAGAACAAATTTGGAAGAATTCATCCCTCTGGGGGTTCGTAAGATGCAGGTTCTTAAAAAAATTCCTTTAATAATCAATTTTATTTTGATTTATTTTTATTTCATTCCCGATGTTCTCTATTGCATTTGTATAATCTGTCTACTCTGTGTTTAGAAAGAAAGCTTTAGGTCTACCTTTGTGCCTTTCGTCTGGTACTTTCGTAGTGAGCATGAAAAAATGCATGTAGCTTACGTCCCTTTTGTTGCCTGCATTCTAGTTTTCTGTACTCCACCATTCGTACTTTCAAAGTCCCTTCTTTGATTTAAGTTAATTCCATTAACATTCTTTACTAAGGAATATTTCTCCCATCCAAAGCCAAATGTTTTCTATCCTTGGGAAAATATTCATAGCCTGGAAGCTTCCAATGATTCTCCTTATTATGCCAAGGGAAAGAGCTTGGGTTTTGTATGGTTCCCAAATATATTGTGTATGCATTGAAATTTTCCTCTGCTCGCAATAGACACGATTTTCACAATTTACTTTGATGTCCAAAGCCAACGGCAAGCAAAAATTTTCTACATTATTTCAGGATTCTTTTCCCTCTTAGCTGCAAAAAAAAGAAAAACATGTAATACTTTTGACATTATGGGACAGTAAATATTGGGATGAAGAGGTATTTACATTACCTTCATAGGAAGTGTTGCGGTGTAATACCTTACTGATCAGCGTTTATGAGTCTTCAAGCAGTTTCACTTCCCCTTGAGAGATCTCTGCTCATCTCTACCCGGGAGTTACAGGGATTTGTGTTTTTTTGTTTTTGTTTTTGTTTTTTTGTTTTGTTTTGTTTTGTTTCAGCCTTTTCCTGTGCTTTACCTTCATTTTCTCTTTTGATCCCACACCTCTCAACTGGGATGGCAGCACTGTTCTCAGGCCACTGATAAATGACAGTGATGGCACACGATTCCTGGAATCACACGTTTTCTACCACTCATCTTTTAGGAAGAGCCAACAGCCCTCATTCCTAGATTGAACAGCCCAAAAATTGGGTGTTCGCAAGTGGCCCTCCAGGAAAGACTGGCCGATGAGGGCACTGTGCTTGGAGCCTGAGTGCTAGAAAGGATCTCAAGGGAAACACTCCAGCCTGAGATCGCTGCAGGTGCGAGTCGAGACAAGCTCGGTATGTTCAGAGAACAGAGAAGCCAGGAGGTACAGGAATGGAGGGAAAAAATGAAGAGCACAAGGACACAAGGAGTAAAAAGCAATGAGGGGAAGAAGAAAGGAGAAAGAAAGAGAGAGAAAAAGAAAGAGGCTTATTAAGGAGTTAAGCTTTATTTTAACCTCATCTGTCCATAAGAATCTGTTGAAAGATTTTGAATATGAGGTGATATGATCAGATGTGTACATTTTTAAAAATCATTTACAGG
>PVKS010027090.1:11116-27991 GCA_004027875.1 Aplodontia rufa | reverse complement strand
CAGAAGCCGATGTTATTCCTACACTAGATACCCATTTAACACATGAGTTCTTCTGGGGGTAACTGCATTAGATGAAACCCATAGTAGCTTATCTATGTGTTAGCATTACCCCTGGTTATCAAAGTTTATACACAATGATTGCTACAGTTTTGACAATGTTTCCCCGTCATCTGTATCCTGTATCGCAATATACTTCTAATAAATGTGGGGGAAAAAAAAAAAGAGATCTCTGAGAGAGCCTGAAGATCCTTGAGCTCCAGGGATATGGCTGGGAGGGCTGCACAGGAAGTGTTCCCAGACATCTAAAAGAAGAAAAGGAGAATCTTAGAACATTTTGGAGTCAGGGCTGGGTGGTACACACCTGTAATTCCAATTACTTGAGAAGCTGAGGCATGGGCATGGCAAGTTCAGGGCCAGCCTCTGCAATTTAGCAAGACTGTCTCAAAATTACAAAGGCTGAGGATGTGTAGCTTAGTGGTATAGAATTTCCTTAGGTTCAACCACCCCCTCTCCAAAACAAAACAAAACAAAAATTGGGAGCAGGTAAGTAACGTATAGCCCACTGTGGTTTTAGTGCACACATTCCCTCTCCTTTGTTAATGAGTACCTGACTTGTTCCAAAGTGTAAGAATATGTGTGTTTAAGGTTCTGTTGTCCAGCAGGTTATTATTTAGCATAGACAGTGATCACTAAATGTCTTGTTTGAAGGTGATTACTTTAAAAACACCTTCCACATTATGATGTTTTATTTTAAAACAACTTTTCCTTCTTTTCTTTTTTTTAAGCAAAGCGGAGAGAGAGAAAAAGAATCAGTTTTATTCAGCTTTTCATCTGGTGCTTGTTTTTCTGATAGTTGTGTATGTGGTGCTGGGGTTTGAATTCGGGTCCTGTGAATGTCAGGCAGGCATGCCCAACTTCTGAGCCACCGCTCCAGCCCCTAAAACAACTTTCTTGATAAAGCCTAATCTTATCGCCAGCACTATAGAAATAAGCCAGAGTGGGAAGGCAAGATGAGGTCTTGGGATCATCCCAGTGTGTAGAGTCTCTCCATTAGTCATAATGTTTTTTTGTTTTGGTTTGGTTTTTGGTGCTAGAAATTATTGAACCCAGTGGTGCTCTAACACTGAGCTACATGTACCCCAGTCCTTTTTACTTTTTATTTTGAGACAGTCTAAGTTCCTGAGGTCTTGCTGAGACTGGCCTTGAAGGGAACTTGTGATTTTTTCCTCAGCTTCTTGAGTTGCTGGGATGACAGGCACGTGCTACTGTGCTTGGCTTGTTTTTTCTTTTTAAAGGTGGACATATTATTACATAGTTTAAAGAAATGAATATTAATGAAGCAAAAACTTTACCTGGGGGGCTGGAGCGGTGACTCAGCGGTTTCGGTGCTTGCCTGGCAAGCACGAGGACCCGGGTTCAAACCCCAGCACCACGTACACAACCAAGTGTTGGAGCAACGAAGGCCATGTGAAAAACTATGTGAAAAACTAAATAAAGTTGTTTCTCTCTTTCTCTGTCTCTCTCACTGTCCCTCTCTCTTTAAAAAAAAAAAAAAAAAAAAAAACTTTACCTGGTAATGTTTCTTTTTTGCCAAAGAGAAAATTAGGGTTTCTGAGAAGGTTGGAATTTCTTTGCTGTTATCTGTTACTGTGGTGGCGGGTGATCAAATTTCACATTTCCAGGTTGCTAGGAGACTGGCAATCTATCTTAAAGATACTGGCATGTAAGACCTGTGTACCTCTTTACTCTTTGAACATCTGTATTTCTTAGAATTTGCCTTGTTTCCTTTCTGAAACCTAAACCATGCAGAGGAAACATGACTACTTTGATCAGGAAATATAAATCAGATCAGAAATCAAGTTAGGTTTAAATAAAGAAGATTACTATGTATAGTAAGGCAACATTGTTGAAAAGTTGTTTTTGCTTCTCTATTCTTGTCACTGGCACTTTTGCTGCTGCTTTTTGTGACTTTCCCTTGGTACAAGAGTGGTTAGTGAGGGAACTGAGAATACCCTTTTTAGGGCTTCAGATAATGTTAAAAGTTTGTAATGCAGGTTAACCCTGGTTCCAGGAACCCTCTTCAAATAATTCAATTATTTGGCGTCCCAAGGACTTTAGACCTATAGCTATTTTCCCCTTATACTTTCATTTATAAGAAAAAAATTTTTTTAGTTTACAATACAATTATTTTGGGAGTGCTGTATATTTAGATTACTAGGTTTCAAAAAATATGCCCAGATGATACATGCTGATAAGAATATAGCATGAGAACTCATTTAAAGTTGGAAGCTTTGAAGTCATAATCAGAAAAGTTTGTTGGGGGTCTGGTTTTTAATAGCATAGGAATTAGGGATTGAGATGGTCAATTAGAATTTCGTGGATTAGAGAGCTGTACTTCATGTTGTGATACTTTAGACCTTGCTTTATTTCAGTTCATGATAGAGTTCTTTGTAACACATGGTTTAGAGGTGGTGTGTGTTTTATGAGTACCTCAGTTGGCTCTGTATATCTCATGATATATCATGATGATACTGGAGCCAGGGTCAGACCTCTAAATTGGTTATTTCAGTGAGTATTCTGTTAGTACTTTCCAGATTGACTCCTAATCCCAGCAAGTTCACCTTTTAAACAAATATGGTTTGCAGTTTACACTGGAAAAATTAAATGACATGCTTTGTTCTATGATCATGACTTGGATAGACTGTCCATGCCAGCAACCGCAGGCAGAGACTTTCAGCTTGAATTACTTGAAATAACTAAAGGAAGGCTCGGGATTTAGCTCAGGGGTAGAACATGCACTTGGCATGCCTGAGGTCCAGAGTTCGATCCCCAGCACCATCAATCAATAAATAAACAACAGAAGATTTGGCTATTGAAAAAAATTGCTGAGATGGGGAAGAGGGAGATGTACAATCCGAGGTTAGAATTTTATGTTTTCATTGCCGTCTCAGTTATTTAAGATTTAATTTCTAGGGGCTGGAGCGGTGGCTCAGCGGTTTCGGCGCTTGCCTGGCAAGCACAAGGACCCGGGTTCAAACCCCAGCACCATGTACACAACTGAGTGTTGGAGCAACTAAGGCCATGTGAAAAACTAAATAAACTTGTTTCTCTCTTTCTCTGTCTCTCTTCACTGTCCTCTCTCTTTAAAAAAAAAAAAAAAAGATTGAATTTCTGTGTGCAAATTGAATATAATGGTAAATCTTGGTTTGACTATTATTTGTGTTTGTCCTAACAAATTGTTTTCCTAACTTTGTAAAATTATATAAGTGATAAGTATTATTACAGAAAAGCAGAATATACACATAAATAACAAAAAGGAAAAATTCCCTGTACTTCCATAACTTACAGATAACAGTGCTGAATTGTAGATGTCTATTATTCTAGATATTATTTACATTATGAATCTGTTTATGTGTGTTTGTGATACTGGGGATTGAACCCAGGAATTTGCACAATATGTAGAGGCAAGCACTCTATCATTCTGTCATTGAATTACACCCCAAGACCTTAAAAAAAATTTTTTTTTATTTTGAGATAGTCTTGCTAGTTTGCTAAGGCTGTCCTCAATCTTGTGATCCCTCTGTCTCAACCTCTTGAATAGCTGAGATTACAGGCATGCACCACATTCTCAGTTTATAGCTTGTCTTTTCAAAAACAAAATTATGTGATGCATTCTCTTTGGTAATTTTTTTATGTAACAATTTGAATACCCAGGTTATCAAATTTTTATTTTTTATGGGTGCTTACTAATAGTCCTTTGTGAAATGTACTGTAATAAGTCCCCTGTGATTATAATTTAGATTGCTTCCAATTTTTGCTGCAATAACATTTTTATCTAACCTTTTCCTCTTTGTTTGATTGATTCCATAGAATAATTTCCTGGGAGTAGTGTATTTTTTTTAAGACTTTGAGCATTTTAAGGCTTTTGAAACACATTGCCAGCTTTCCCGAAAGGCTATTCCCATTTTCAGGTTTTCTTCTTTCTAATTGGTTTTATATACATGCATTAATATCTGAAATTTTTATTTAGTTGCAGAATGAAGAAGAGCCTGGGGAACCTGAACAGGCTGCAGGTGATGCTCCCCCACCGTACAGCAGCATCTCTGCAGAGAGTGCAGGTAGGTAATGGGGCAAGACGGTTCCTGAACTCCTTAAATAAAACACACTTAGACCTGGTCTAGTATGTTTATTGGTATTTGCCTTTGCTTCAGCTTTTCTTCAGTTGTCCATGGCCTTACTTTTAGTTTATATCCCAAAATGAAAAAAAAAATTCACTTTACTTTTCTGAAAAGCAGATAAAAGCCCATTTCATTGTGCCTTTTTCATAGAGCCCAATGTCATTCCAGCTGACTTAAGGAAGTAGAAATAAGGAACTGGGTGATTACCTTCAGTTTTTGGATTGAATTCTCCATTAGCTGTTTCTCCCATTGTGATCCTAGTACCTATGACCAGTATTACACTTGTAGAATGTCTTTTATGTTAGTAAATTCTTAACAAAAGACCCCAGCAGTCATCCAACTCTTCCATTCTATCCTGTTCCTCATAGCTTAAACTGTATCTGCTTAGCCTTTTAGTCTTCTCATCTTAAAGCCAGATTATCTGTTAGGTTTTCATATGTATGTGTGAAAGAGTTGGGGGAGAAGAAAGAAAATGTCAATAGTGGAGGACTTTTGTTAACTAGCGTTTCTGATTACCAGTTCTGCTCTGATTCTCAGGGTTGACCATTTTTTATAGAAAAATTTCCATATTCTCTAAAATAGAACCATGGCAGAGTGGCATACAGATGACCCATGTGCTGCTGCTTAACTCAGACTACTTTTAGGATAGATAACTGTAGGTGAATTGAAAACATCGCTCATTCTCTAGAGCTCAGACACAGCCTCAGAATCCATTCCAATACAGCACTTTAGGCAGTTGTCACGACTGATAAGAGATTGCTGATCTCTGTGAATCTGGGGTTACCATTATAGTTATGTGAAGCCTAGGTCGGTCAGTGTTTCATCTCTATTCTGACTTTAAGTTCTGAACTTTCATATTAGTCTTCTTGTATTTCTATCTCCTTGTAGCAGTTATGATTCTTTTATTTGTAAGCCCCCAAACCAACCCTGCTAATATAAAGTTTTGGGGAGAATTACAGGCTATCTTGTGGTACCAAATTAAGGCTGGAACATCAAGACTTGGAAAAGAAATCACAATGCAATCATCCCTTATTCTCTCCATACCATAAATACTGGACTTGCATTCAGTACACCCAGTAAAACTCTTAACTCATGTATGTTTTTGTTTGTTAATGATAAAGTCCTTTGCATTTAGCTACTCAAAATCATTAGAATGTAAATTTTTCTCCTGAATAGTCTCTGAGTTTCTATCTTCAGTGTTGTAAAATTAAACCATTTTATTTATTTTTTTTAAATTTTTTTTTTAAAGAGAGAGGGACATTGAGAGACACAGAGAAAGAGAGAAACAACTTTTATTTAGTTTTTCACATGGCCGTAGTTGCTCTAACATAACACTTAATTGTGTACATGGTGCTGGGGCTTGAACTTGGGTTCTTGTGCTTGCCAGGCAAGCGCCGAAACCACTGAGCCACCGCTTCAGCCCAAAATTAAACCATTTTAGATAGAACTTTTTCTCAAAGCCTTCTCTTATTCACTTATATCTTATATATTCTTTGTTTACATTTTTCTGTATAGTTTAGGGATTACAGTTAGAAATAGTCTACAGTACAGTGATGCCTTCATTGAGATTTTTATTTTTACAGGGGATCCATTTTTTGTTGGTGTATTACAGTTACAAAAGAGTGGGATTCATTGTGGTATATTCATATATACCCTTCATTGAGGTTTGTAGAACTTCTTGATAGAATAGGTTCTCTGTATTTGGTCCCCCCTGCATTGTTAGATGGTATGTCCTGTTGCCACCAGCATGAGGTCCCCTCACCTCTTTCTCATATGTTTATGTTTATCTTGCTGTGGGTGGGCCTGAACAGTAAATAACAGAAATTCTCAAGATTGGGTATAAAGTAAACGTAGACTGGTATGTATAAATATAATTGATGATTTATATTAACTATACCCAGAGACTTTGCTAAATTCACACATTTTGGTAGTTTATCTATAGATCATTTTGGATTTTCTACCTATGCAATAATGTCATCTGTAATTGGGTTATTTTTTTTTCTTTCCAATTCTTATACCTTTTGTTTCATTTTCTTGCCATATTGCAGTAGCCTATAGGACTTTTAAGAAATACTTGGTTAGAATAGTGATAGTGGGAATTTTTGTCTCATTCTCTAATCTTAGAGAAGAAGACTTTTAATAATTTATTGTTAACTATAGATGTTTACTCTGGATTTTTTGGTGGAGATTCATGATCAGGATAATGAAACTTTTTTTTTTCTTTCCTGTTTTACAAAGTGTTTTAATGGGTATTGAATTTTACCAAGTACCTTTTCTACCTATGTCAAGATAGTAGAATATTTTTCCTTTTTTTTTTAAATTAATGACGTGCATTATGTTGATAGATGATTTTAGTAATATGTTAACAGTAAAATTTTTGGAAGCTAATCATAATTAAAGAAAAAAATGCTAAACTTGAACTATAGGAGTATTTTTTTCAAAAATTTTATTTAAAAAAAAAAAACTATGAGGGCTGGACTGGTGACTTAACAGTTATGGTGCTTGCCTGGCATGCCCAAGGATGTAGATTCGAACCCCAGCACCACGTACACAATGAAGTGTTGGAGCAATGACAGCGACATGAAAAACTAAATAAAATTTGATTCTCTGTCTTCCTGTCCTCCCTCTGTCTTAAAAAAAAAAAAGTAGAAGTTTAATCCACTTACAAATATATATTTTCTAATATTGAATTTTTTTTTTTTAAAGAGAGAATGAGAGAGGAAGAGAAAGAGGGAATCAATTTTATTTAGTTTTTCATGTGGCTTTTGTTGTCCTAAGACTTCGTTGAATACATGGTGCTGGGGTTTGATCTTGTATACTTGTGCATGCTGGGTAAGCACCATAACTGCTGACCCACTGCTCCAGCCCCGGAATTTTTTATATTAGAGGTCAATGAAAATGGAGATGGAATGTTAAAAAGAGATAATGAAAACTTTAATAGAGATAAATAATTGTTTTGTAACTGATTTACAAAACAATTATTAGCTTAAGCTCACTAGAGAATATATGTAATAAAAGGTCATATGAAAGAGTCAGAGTGCCAAAATAAGAAATGAATTTGAAGCTTTGGCTTTTTCCCCCCTTCTAGTTGATTTCCATTGTTGTTAGTAGGAGGAAACCACAATACAGATTTATTTACACAATTAAGTATTTTTAGCTGAACTCTTTTCCTTATTCCACTATTAAACCTAAGTGCCTTTTGAGAACCTATATGATGTTCTAAAGTAGGTTTCAAAAGGATTTGGAAATGGGATACAAAGTGAGTCTGGATTTCAAATAATTGAGAAGTGAATAAATTTTAAAATCCTCCACAGTCTCTTACATGCGTTTTTAAGTGTCTTGGGGGTTTTTTTTGTTTGTTTGTTTGTTTTGTTTTGTTTTGTTTTTTCCAGTACTGGAAATTAAAACGCAGGTCCCCAGACATGCTAGGCAAGCATTCTACCACTGAACTGCTCCCCCAGCCCTGTACATGCATGTCTTGGTTCAGTAGTTCTACATGTACTCTGAGGGGAAGGAATGGATTTTATTTGCCACAATTAGTGGAAATTCTTTTATTCATTTAGTTCAGCTAACTGTCGGATAATTGTGACTTTTTTCTGCAGCATATTTTGACTACAAAGACGAGTCTGGGTTTCCAAAGCCTCCATCTTACAACGTGGCAACAACGCTGCCCAGTTATGATGAGGCTGAGAGAACCAAGGCTGAAGCTACCATCCCTTTGGTTCCTGGAAGAGTAAGTAAAATTTGCTATTCATATTACTTGATGAATTGCTTTGTGGAAATTAAATTATTTTCACTATCCAATTTTGAGTTATTCCTCAGGATAGTATCGATTAGTAAAAGTACACAGCTAAGTTTAAACAAATACATTTCATTGGGGAATAATATCTTTTCCTGAAAAGTGAGAAGATAAAGAGGTATAAATGAGCAGATAATCACTAGTTGAGTTAGTTTATTTTCTGAGTCTCTAAAACTGCTACCACAACTTTCTTATGTATCCTGGAGTAATTGAAACATCTTGGAGCGGAGATGATTTAGGAAACAGTGACTGCCTTGATTCTGCACAATTAATATTTTGGTGTTAGGTAGGTATTTGCTACGGAGGTCTATGGAAAGAAGAAATATGTACAAATTCATAGAATTTAACTGCCTCCAGCAGTCCAGATCATACCATTTGTGAGGGTATAGTGAGTTCAAATCTCATCTCACATGCCGTTGATTCATAGGAGTAGGACGTGAAATAAACCAGCAGAGACTTTAGGTGCTCTTGGCTTTTGATGTTAGATTTGTAAGTGATATGCATGTGGTTTCATAAATATTCATCCAGGTCAAGATTGATGCAGATAGAACTTTGGGCCACATATTGGGAGAATGGGGAGAATGGGGACAATCAGGTTTCCAGGCTCTAGGCCTGGCAAGAAACTGGAGGTAATGATAAAATAAGAAGAGAAGCCCAGTGGGCATAGTGTTGCACACCTGTAATCCCAGCTATGTGGGAGGTTGATGCAGGAAGTTTCAAGTTCAAGGCCAGCTTCAGCAACTTAGCAAGATCCTGGCTGGGGGAAAAATGTGTACCTTTGTAAAACTATCTCAAAATAAAAAGGACTGGAGATGATGTAGCTCAGTGATAAAGTACCCCTGCGTTTAATTCCCAGTACCCACCCCCTATACACAGGTACAAAAGGCAGAATCTTTTCTTTTTAAAGAGAGAGAAAGAACCAATTTTTATTTATCTTATCTGACCTTTGTTTCTCCGACACTGAGTTGTGTACGTGGTGTTGGGGTTTGAATCCAGGTCCTCACGTATGCCAGGCAAGCGCTCCAACCGCTGAGCCACTGCTCCAGGCCAAAAGGCAGAATCTTATTCTGCTAATATTAATAGAATTCTAGATATTTAATATTTTTGAAAGATTAATTATAAGCTGTGCATGGTGGTGCACATCTATAATTACAGTGACTAGGGAGGTTGTGGCAGGAGTATCTCAAGTTTAAGGGCAGCCTAGGCAACCTAGCAAGGCCCTGTCTCAAAATAAAAAAGGGATGGGAGTGTAGCTTAATGGTAGAGCACCCCTGGGTTTAGTCCCTGGTACTACCAAAAAATATATGTGTATATATACACACACACATACACATACACAGACACATAATTTATAAAGCATTCTTATAAAAATATGTAACAATAGAGGAAGTATGTTCAGTTAGAAAAAGGAGTTGCCACTGACATTTCCCCTTTCTCTAGTTCCCCTCCTCAGGTTAACCACTGGTAACAGTTTGGTATGGATGGTTCCAGACCCTTTTCTACACAAGACAAGTTTTGATTGTCCCTCAAACATTTTTAAAAAATTTGAGGTGCCTTCACTGAATTATGTAGAACTCATCACTTTTAATTTTGTTATGTTCATTAGTCTTAAATTTATCTCAGTACATACCTACGTCAATTGAAAAGATAAGCCACATATGTTGATGTTGGTGTTGGTCAGAATCATGGTCCTTCTAAGCCTGCAATATTGTGCTTTCAAGTTAGGATAGAAAAGATCCTGTGTGCCAGTGAGACTAAAGGTGAGTTTGTTTCAGTCCTATAGCCAGCAGTATGAAGAAATACGGATAAGTTGAACAGTGTGCAGCGCTCCTCTTCCTGTATCATCATACTGTCCTTTTCCCACCACCCCCAGCGCCTCGTAAAGCACTTGAGCTAATCAATTTTATCCCCTTAGTAAGGTCCTGGATTACTGATACTGTAGGCCCTAAATTGGTCTACTGATTTACTGATTTTCTAGATTACTGATTTTTTAGAATTTTAGCCAAATGTGTAATTAATTATTTTGAGATGATTAAAAACAAAAGGGTAAATAGTTCTTTGTCAACTGTTATATTTTGTTTTTTCACTTTACCACTGAGCTACATTCCCAGCCTTTTTTATTTTTTATTCTGAGACAGGATCTCACAAAGTTGCTGAGTGTCTTGTTAAATTGCTGGGGCTGGCCTTGAACTTTCAAACTCCTTCCTCAGCTTCCCAAGTCACAGGAATTACAGGCATGTACCACCACACCTGGCTGTGAACTTTTTAATTATTGAAGTATATTGTTAAAAGACTTTCCATTGGGGTTGGGTGTAGCTCATTGTTGCAGGATGTATACTTAGCAGGCAGGAGGCCCTGGTTTCAATTCCCAGCACCAGAAAGGGGGGAAAAAAAAGAATTTGGATTATAAAATGAAAAAAATCATCTAGAAAACCATGGAGATAGGAAAAAAAAAAAAAAGACATGTTTCAACTCTAATCACATTTTTTTACTTTATAATGCATAATGAAATTTTTAACACATACTGAACCTTTAAAAAAGACTCCTGCTTTTGGGCTGAAGCAGTGGCTCAGCAGTTGGAGTGCTTGCCTGGCATACTCAAGGATCTGGGTTCAAACCCCAGCACCACGTACACAACTAAGTGTCAGAGAAACAAAGGCCAGATGGAAGAATGAGTGAAATTGATATTCTCTCCCTGTCCTTCCCACCCTCTTTCCCTCTCTCTTTAAAAAAAAAAAAAGTTTCATATTGTAACAAAATAGTACATTTTCTCCTCCTTGGTACACTTTTGCCTCTTTAAAAAAATTTTTAAAAAATGTTTTGAAAGATTTTTTATTGTTTTTATTAGATTTTTTAGGAATTTTTGCAAGTGAGACAAGGCACTCTGGTTGCAGGAAGAATATTCTCTTAGGGCTGGAGCGGTGGCTCAGCGGTTTCGGCGCTTGCCTGGCAAGCACGAGGACCCGGGTTCAAACCCCAGCACCACGTACAGAACTAAGTGTTGGAGCAACTAGGACCATGTGAAAAACTAAATAAAGTTGTTTCTCTCTTTCTCTGTCTCTCCCACTGTCCCTCTCTCTTTAAAAAAAAAAAAAAAAAAAAGAATATTCTCTTAGCAGCCCAAGTGTTTTTTGTTTTTATTAAGGAGTCATTATTGTACAATCATCATAAATGTATATAAAGTACCAATATGATATGCATTTGCTCCTAAACCAGAATTATCCCCACATCACCCACACCCCAGTCTTGAATTTTCTATATTTTTGTCCCTACAACCGATATAAATGTTTAGATTGTGAATTTTCCAGAATTAAATGATTGCATAAGTATTAATTGGATTCTAGATGTCTTTAATTTGCCTGGAAATAACTTATTATTAATTTACCTTTTACTTTTACATTAGGATGAAGATTTTGTGGGCCGGGATGATTTTGATGATGCTGACCAGCTGAGGATAGGAAATGATGGGATTTTCATGTTAACTTTTTTCAGTAAGTATGTACACTTCCTACAAACCAGGATGCTTTGGATTCATATGTGGGAAATATAATTAAAGTAGTTATGGGAGTGCTGCATTTTTACATAACTAAGCTTCATTTCTAAGCCTTAACATTATTCTTAATCATTCCTACTGTAAAGTAGGAATTAAATGCCTTTGTCTGATAAATTTTTCTTTTACAAGCTTTTATTCTTCTATTTTTCTCTCTCTCTCTTTTTTTCCCCTTTAACCAGGGGTTGAAAACAGAGGTGCTTAACCACTGAGATACATCCTCAGACCTTTTTTTTTTTTTTAATCAAGCTCCATTGAGCTGCTTTTTTTTTTTTTTTTTTTTTTAAAGAGAGAAGGACAGTGAGCGAGAGAGACAGAGAGAATCAATTATTTTTATTGAATTTTTCACATGGTCTTCGTTGCTCTGACACTTAGTTGTATATGTGGGTGCTGGGGTTTGAACTCATGATCCTTCTGCCTCAGCCTCCCAAGCCACTGGGGTTATAGGCGTGCACCATAGTACCTGGTTACAAGCTTCTGTTTTTGATAGATCAAAATCAGCCTGGTTTCCCCCTTTGATGTTATTGTGCATTTATCTTTTCATGATCCTTGTTTAGAAGTGAGTAACTTTATTCCTCTGTTAAAAACAAAATACAGTGTTTTAGAAGTAATGTTATGTAAACTACCAGAATCCATAGCAAGATGATGAGTAACTTGAATCAGATTATTTGGGGGCACCAATTAAATGGCCAAATGGCCAAGGTGTTTATTTGTTGAAGTATATAACATACAGCAAAGAGCACAGGTCATGAGTGTACAGTTTGGTGAACATTAAGTCATTTTTGACATAATAATTTAAAACATGATATTCGGAGAGTTTTTTTTTTTTTTTTTTTAAAGAGAGAGGGACAGTGAGAGAGACAGAGAAAGAGAGAAACAACTTTATTTAGTTTTTCAAATGGCCTTAGTTGCTCCAACACTCAGTTGTGTACGTGGTGCTGGGATTTGAACCTGGGTCCTTGTGCTTGCCAGGCAAGCGCCGAAACCGCTGAGCCACCGCTCCAGTCCCCGTTTTTTTTTTTTTGTTTGTTTGTTTGTTTTTTTAAGGGAAGACAGAAGGGTGGTTTGAGGGAGGTGGGATGAAGGTTGTAAAGGGCAAGTGGTCTTTTATCCTTGAGAAAGTTATTGGAGCAGATGCAGTAGTGTTCCTTGGCTAATAAGACACACGTGGCATCTTTTTAGTTTTTCTTTTTTTATATCCCTTCTGCTTTTACAGTGGCATTCCTCTTCAACTGGATTGGGTTTTTCCTGTCTTTTTGCCTGACCACTTCAGCTGCAGGAAGGTATGGGGCCATCTCAGGATTTGGTCTGTCTCTAATTAAGTGGATCCTGATTGTCAGGGTAAGTTATACAACAGGAAAGATAGATTCTGCAGAGAGACAATAATCAGTGTATGCTGGTCTATTCTAGAGGTTGTTCACCAGCTGTTTTCTTTGTTTTTGCTTATTTATTTTTATTTTTCATGGTGCTGGAGATCGAACATAGGCTTCAAGCATGCCAGACAAGCACTGTACCACTGAGCTATACCCCCAGTCCTGCTTTCTTTTTTTTATACTTATGATAATGTAGGTGTACAATCTAAAATTAGTTATTTTCATAACAAAAATGATATCACTTCTTTAGTGTTTCATCAAAAGTAGGCATTCCTCTCATTGATCCTTCTGAATTGTTTGTCTAATTTCTTCTTTCCTTCCCTGTTTATTTTCCTTCCTCCTGTAATTGGTTAGACCAAAATGTTTGTGGAACCAACAGTATTTAAGATACTCTCCTCTATTAGAGGTCTACTTCTAAAATAAATTAGAGAGATGTGTGTTCCTTCAGTGATTCAGAAGTTGACAGTTAAAATGGTGTGAAGTATTTTAAAGTTCTAAAACTGAAAATCTGATTTCAATTATTGCTGTTGTCAACCTTATAGACAACACCAGTTTATTCATTGTAAATTGGTGTACTTAATAGATGTTGACTGATCACTTCAGTTTTTCAAAATAGTTCCACTTCATTATTCTAAAGTACTTGTTAAAATTTTTAGGGTTACAGGATTATTAGAGAATCTGATAAAAATCATAAGCTTTTCCCCTAGACAGCTAATGTATAGTAATCTAAAACATGGGCTTTAAGAACCTAAGTCCAAAAGAAGTTTTTCATTCCTTATCTAAATCTTATTATTATTTCTTTCTTTCTTTAGAGAGAGGGATTGGTGGAGAAAGAGAGAGCAAATCAATTTTATTTATTTTTTCATCTCGGTTTTGTTTTTCTGACACTTAGTTGTATGTGTGGTGCTGGGATTTGAAACCAGGTCCTCGCACATGACAGGCAGGCGCTGTAACCACTGAACCACTGCTCCAGCCCTTATTATACTTGTTAAGAAATAAAATGCTATATCATAGTTTTCTCTTATTTTCAGTTTTGCATTCCATGGTCTCAGTTCCCCTGTCAGTCAAAGCCTAAAAATACTAAAGGAAAAAATTCCAGAAATAAGCAATTTGTCATTTCTGAATTGTATGCCATCCTGAACAGTGTGATGAAATGAACCATCTCACTCAAGACCTGAATGATTATTTTGCTAGTGTACCCATGCTATATACACTTAGCCATCCCAGTTATCAGAGTATCACGGTATCACAGTCCTTGTGTTCAGGGCATCCTTACTTTACTTAATAATGGCCCCAACATTCAAGTGCAGATAGGAATGTGTGTAGTTTGGATACGTCAAAGAGAAGTCATAAATTGCTTCCTTTCAGTGAAAAGTTAAGTTTTTGATAATAAAGGGGACAGAATCATATATTGGGGTTTCTTTTGCAGGGGGCAGGGGTCAGTCCTGGGGCTGGGGATTGAACCCATGGCCTCTTACATGGTAGGCAGGTGATTTACCACTGAGATACATCCCAGTCCCAGTCCTTTTTATTTTTGAGACAAGGTCTTACTATGATACCCAGGCTGGCTTCAAATTTGGAATCCTCTTGCCTCAGCCTTGTGAGTAGCTGAGATTACAGGTGTGCACCACTACACCCAGCTATTTACTGAGGTTTCTAAGAACTATAGTACAATAGGTATTTTGAGAGAAAAATCATACGCACATAAATTTTTTCACAGTGTATGTTATAATTGTTTTATTTTAATATTAGTTATTGTTATTAATCTCTTCCTGTGTCTAATTTATAAATTAAAGTTTATCACTGGTACATATGTATAGGGAAAAAACATTTTATATGTAGGGTTTGATACTGTCTGCAGTTTCAGGCATCTTCTGGGGGGTCTTGGAAGTTATCCATTATGGACAAGTAGAGGACTACTTTATTTTAATTCTCAAACTGTTAAATTGACACCAAAACCTCCAAATAAAACAAATAGAATTAGTTACAATTTATCTTTTAGAATAAACTGTATGTTTTCATGTGGCCTTTGTTTCTCTGATACTTAGTTGTATATGTGTTGCTGGGGTTTGAACCTGGGTCCTCGCATGTACCGGGCAAGCACTCCAATAGTGGAGACTACCAGTCTTTTTTTAAAGCTAAGATTTTAACTAAATTGACAAAAGTTTTAACTGAATCAATTGAAACAGCTTAAATCAGGATGCTGTTGAATGTAATAAAAAACCTAGCTCCAAGTGGCTTAGAAAATCAGAAAAACAATGGGGAAAGTTTATTTCCCATGAAAATCCTGACATGGAGATTAGTTAAGTCAGCCTCATTAGAGAGTTCTGACATTTTAGCATGTTGCCATCCTTCCCACTAACGGCAATTTCAGATATCACATTGAAACGCAGTAGTGCTCAGCAGTAGATAGACAACTACAGATGGCTCTTCCACTTAGGATGGAGTCACATCCTCATAAACCCATCATGTAAGTTGAAAATGTCAGAAATGCATTTGATCACACCTGAACTATCAAGTATCATTGCTTAGCATCAGAGTATACTGTAGAGTGCCAGTGTTTTCCTCCTGATTGTGAGAATACTGCATGCAATTACCCTAGGAAAAGATCAAAATTCAAAAGTATGGTTTTTACTGAATTGCTTTTCCACCATCATAAGTTGAAATTTTTTAAGTTGGAAAATTTTGTTGAGGTTCCTCTTTATTTCTTCTATTTTTCTTTGAGAGCGAGGAAGCATTCTCAGAAACCCTGAATTCCTACTGGCCAAAATGATACCCTGTATCTATTCCTAAACCAGTTACTGGCATTACCAAGGTCAAGGCAAGACAGGAGAAGTAGGAAGAAAATTGCTTCTTGTTAGTAGGAGGCCATATTATTGAAACAGTTGCATTTAGCACTGAATAAGCCAAGTAAAAATATCATTGAAATGTGTTTCTTGGGGCTGGAGTGGTGGCTCAGTGGTTATGGTGCTTGCCTGGCATGTGAGTTTAGACCCCAGCACCATGTACACAACAATGTCTCGGAGGAATAGAAGTCACTTGAAAAGCTAAATTTAAAAAATGGCTTCTCTCTTTCTCTTTCTCTCACTGTCCCCTCTTTCTTTAAAAAAAAAGAAAGAAAGAAATGTGTTTCTTAAGGGCAAATACAATGTGGGGACAGGGTGGGCAGGAGTAAAAAACAAAAAACAAAATTTTGTTCATTTTTTCAAAACAAGGAGGCTGTAAAGCTAAACTATAAAAGGATTGCTTTTCCATGAAAGGAAATAGATTTGCATTTATTAGACCATTTCAAATGAGTAATACACTTTAACTTATATTTTTTAAACTTTTGTAAGGACTGAATGACCGCAATAATTTAACAAAAGCCTTGTCGGGCATGCGCGAGTACGTGAGTGCAAACCCCAGCACCACATACACAGCGAAGTCTCGGGAGTAACAAAAGCCACATGAAAAACTAAATAAAAAATTGTTTCTCTCTTTTTCTTTCCCCCTTGCTGTCCTTCTCTCTCTCTCTCTCTCTCTTTTTTTTTTTTAAGAAAGAGGGGACAGTGAGAGCAAGAGACAGAGAGAATCAATTTTATTTAGTTTTTCATGTGGCTTTCGTTGCTCTGAGACTTTGCTGTGTACGTGGTGCTGGGGTTTGAACTCACATACTTGCATATGCCAGGCAAGTGCCGTAACTGCTGAGCCACCACTCCAGCCCCAATGTCCCTCTCTTAAAAAAAAAAAAAAAAGTGTAAAATTGTGTTTATGAAACTGATATAAAGTGTTTGCTGTATTTTTTTTTCAGTTTTCCACCTATTTCCCTGGATACTTTGATGGTCAGTACTGGCTCTGGTGGGTGTTCCTGGTTTTAGGTAAGCACCTCTAATATAAGAAAATGTCATGAACAAAGCATTCATTCATTAATTTATTCCTAAATTACTTATAAGTATTCTGGTTTAGGCCTTCTTGTTGCTTTTTTTTTTTTTTTTT
>PVKS010027090.1:0-11016 GCA_004027875.1 Aplodontia rufa | reverse complement strand
GCCTAGTAGGTACTTACTGATTCAGGACCTGCTTTGCTTAGGCTGACAGAGCCATTTTCTAAATTTTACTTAGAAAATACAAGTCATCCATCACTTCATTCCCTTCCCTTTTTCCACCAGTAGCATCATTCACTCTGCTGTTCATCATTGGAATTCCAATAATTTGAGGTTTATTATTTGTTTTTTTGGAACTGGGGTTCAAACCCAGGACGTTGCGAATGCTGTGCAAGCGCTTTGCCACTGAGCTACATCCCAGCCCGAATTCCAATAATTTGAAAAAGATTTTTTTCTCCCTTGATTATTGAGAAGTTTAATAATAAAAATGATCAACAAGACAGTAATTTAGGAATAATAATTCCTTGGCTTGCTTATTCTCTAAATAGTATTTTCAAGAGAAAGGCTGACTGACTACCCTTCTTCCCTGGAGCCTAAAGTTAAATCTAATCCTGAATGAACCGAAGAAGAGTTATTAAGCATGTTTGCACTTTGATTGATTGTAGCATAGATTAAAGAAATTTAGTGGATTGATTTACTTTCTGTATTGAAATTTCATGGAAGATAGATTTATAGTACTTTATCATTGATTAGTCCTGCTGAAATGAGAGATACGACCTGTTTACTTATGTAAAACGTGTCAAGCCTTTGTGATATGCTTATGTGCATTTGCACCCAAAGTTTGGATCATTTTTGGAACTTGTTTTTGAAAAGAGCTTGTTTCATGGAGTTTCTTCTGCAAGGGTCTCAGCAGAGCTCTCAAATTGGAAGCTCATGAGCTATATCTAGCCTGTGGTTGTGGTTTGTTCGTTTATTTTTGCAATAGTGGTATTTGAACTCAGGAACCACTGAACTACATTCCCGGCTCTTCTTAACATTTTTTATTTTGAGACAAGAACTCAGTTGTCCATGCTGGCCTTGAACTTGTAGTCCTTCTGCCTCAGCCTCGAGTTGCTGGGATTATGCTACTGTGCCCAGCTGTACCACAGGTTTTTTTTTTTTTTTTAAAGATTTTTAAAAAAATTAGTTGCCAATATTTAAAAATTAAGATTTCTCATAGAAAAAAGATTTTTAACTTAAAAGTTGAAATATATAGCAAAACTGGTCTACGTTCCCACATGGCACCCTTTGGTTAGAGCTGAACTGAGTCATAGCTGTCCCCTCCATACAGGTCATGTGCTCTCCATTTCAGAAAGACTCTGCCCTACCCTCTCACCCCACCTGCCCCAGCATTTGAGGGGGTAATCCCTGTTCTCTAGTTCTGTGCTTTTTTTTCCCCTGTAGTGCATTATAGTTGTACATATTGGTGGGATTTATTATTACATGTTCATATATTCGTACAATATAACACTCACCAGCATTCCCACTCCCTCCCTACTTCTGGGCTTCTGATGCTAAAAAGAACAGTATTCCCTGAGCCCAGAAAAGACAACTCTTGGTTCTTACCCTAAATCATTTCTCCTGTCTAAGTACAAAGAGTTTTCCACCACTGACAATATTTAGACACGTATCCAAAAGGAAGTTGGTGGCCTGTACTGGAAAAAGGGGAGGAGGGAATGTGCAAAAGGGGAGTGACTGCTAATGGGGCACAGGATTTGGGAGAGTGAAAAGTGTTCTAAAATTAAATTATGGTTATGGTTGTACAAGTCTATAAATGCACTAGAGCCCAGCTTACTGTATACATACCTTATGGTATGTAAATTGTATCTCAATACAGGTATTTAAAAATGTACTTAAAACTCAGGGAACCATCTCTGAAGAGTCAGAGAGTATGGTTTCTGTTGGATGGGGAACATCACCTCCCCGCAGACCATTTTAAGAGGTGCAAACTTCTGCAGATGGGCAGATTCTGGTGCAGTCATAACAGAATCAGCAATAGTAAGAGTAGAGAAAGAAGAGCTTAAGAATTGAGAATATGAGAAATGCTGTAATAGGTGAAGGGATTCTGACATCTAGTGGACAGCATTATGTACTGTCGACAAAAAAAAATCTCACAAGAAAGGTTAGAATATTTTTTTACCTAAGAAAAACACAATTCTAACCCCTCCCTGCATTGGAATTTATTGTCTTGGATTGTTTTTTGTGGGGGTGGGGTGGTGGTGGCAGGGATACTCCATAGATAGGCATCCAAATGTAAATGTCTGGCCCCATCTTATTTCTTTTTATTTCCTCTTTAAACCTATCAGATTCTTAATGTGCAAAATAGACTTTTACTCTTGAGATTATATCTTCTCATCGAGGAATGGATACTTTGGTATTAAAAACCTTTTGGAGATTCTGGAAATTGTTCATGTTTTAATAGCCTTTAGCAGAAAATGACACAGTATTGGTATCAGAAGGGGAGTGTCTGGGGTGGGGAGTTAACATGGCAAATATAGGGGCTGGAGCGGTGGCTCAGCGGTTTCGGCGCTTGCCTGGCAAGTACGAGGACCCGGGTTCAAACCCCAGCACCACGTACACAACTGAGTGTTGGAGCAACTAAGGCCATGTGAAAAACAAATAAAGTTGTTTCTCTCTTTCTCTGTCTCTCTCACTGTCCCTCTCTCTTTAAAAAAAAAAAAAAAAAAAAAAAAAAAAAAAAAAAAACATGGCAAATATAAATTCACTTAACTTTTCTTTTTTTAAATTAGGCTTTCTCCTGTTTCTCAGAGGATTTATCAATTACGCAAAAGTCCGGAAGATGCCAGAAACTTTCTCAAATCTCCCCAGGACCAGAGTTCTCTTTATTTATTAAAGGTATGGAGAGCGGGTCATGATGTGTTCTAATCCCAGCATAATCATGTGATACACTGTAGATTTCCATTTTTTAGAGTAGGAGTCTGTGGTAGGGGATATATAGAAGGTAAGGAAGACAGAGTTCCTGGCTTTTTTTGCAGTTTCTAGTTTAGTAAGGAGGAGGAGGGATTCTACTAAAAACTGTTGATAAGGGCAAGTGAGAAAACTGCTGTAGGAGAAAACATCATTTCGTGCTTTGACTATGCTAAAGGGGGAAGGGTCTTAGTACTGCCATCAGGAAGCTAGGACATTGGTTGATTGAAGCCAGCATCCTGAAGCCACTGTTTACTCCTGTACCAGAGGATGGCATTCAGAAGGAACCCTTCCCTTCATGTCTAATCACTCTTGTCTATGTAGAGCCCTTTAAGGCCAGAGGGAGAGGAGACTAAGAGTATTTTACGAACTACTTTTGCCTGGGCTACTGATAATCTTACCAAGGCTTCCATCTGTTTCTTGTCTTTTTTTTTTTTTTTAAAATACTGCAGATTAACCTAGGAGTGCTTTACCACTGAGATCTATCTCCAGTCCTTTTAATTTTTTATTTTGAGAGTGTCTGAGTTGCTGATGGTCTCACTGAATTGCTGAGGCTGGCTTCAAACTTGTGATAATCCTGCCTCAGCCTCCCTAGTTGTTGGGATTACAAGCATGTGCCACCATGGTCAACAGGCTTCCATCTCTTAAAATTTATCTTTGAGCTCTTTCTGGTGCCCTCATTTACATTCATATTAATAACTGCTGTAGGAGAAAACATCATTTCGTGCTTTGACTATGCTAACAGAGGAACGGTCTTAGTACTGCCATCAGGAAGCTAGGATATTGATTGATTGAATCTAGCATCATCACTCTGGTGGTGAAGAGAGTCAAACCCAAAGAAGGAATGGGAGAAAGGACTTTATCCTTGCTTAGACCAGGAGGATTAAGCTCTGCTGAGGCTTTTCCCCACAGGGTGACGCCTATCTTACAGCAGTAGATAGCAGTAGCTACCTAAAGGAAGAGATAGGGACCCTTGAGAAAGTAGGCGAGTTAGAGCTTTCTGGTAAGGCAGTCTAGGCCTGCTTGGACTTGGCTGTGTTCATTGGGCTTTTGGGAGCTGTGTGGAAGATAGAGTGGAATGTTGAGTACCACTTAGAGGTCAGTTCAGTTTAAGGCCTCACACCAGGTTTATAACACAGCATGTGTGTAGCAGTTGTGACAGATGGTAGAGTACAGGTAGAATTTCAGAATCATTTGAGGCAGAGTAAAGAGCAGAAACAGCAGGGAAATAGAGGTGACAGCAGCTCAAGGGGAGCATAAAGGATCAAGGCTGGAAAATCAGGTTGATTGGTGTTCTTAGATATCTTGAGTACTAAGCCCATTTGCAGTGGAACCAACAGGTTCATAGAGCTGCCCTTAAAGGCACTGGCATTTTGGCTGAGTCCAAGGTAAGCCCATGAGAACAAGAATTTGTTCTGTATTTACTGTCTGGTATCATAGTTTATGTAGGTAATGATATACTGAGAGTGGGTAACAACAGAATAATGTGATGATACCTTCTTGAATATAACAAAAGGTTTTTTTTTAAGTATGTTATGATCAAAATAACTAATTTATAAGATTTTCATGTGTCAGGTACTATATTGGACATTTTACTTGTATAAATAATGTACTTATGAGTAACAGATGGCTTAAGCTTATTTCAGAGTCCTTTCTTCAAGAGATTACATATTTAGAGTTGCTGGTTTTTTTTTGAGAGGGACAGTGAAAGAGAGAGAAACAGTTTCATTTAGTTTTTCATCTGGTTTTCATTGCTCCAACACTTAGTTGTGTATGTGGTGCTGGGGTTCAAACCTGGGTCCTTGCGCTTCCCAGGCAAGTGCTGAAACTGCTGAGCTACTGCTCCAGCTCCAGTTTATGATTATTTATTTATTTATTTATTTATTTATTTTTTAAAGAGAGGGACAGTGAGAGAGAGAGAAAGAGAGAATCAGTTTTACTAGTTTTTCATTGCTCTGACACTCCGTTGTGTATGTGGTGCTGGGGTTCTGACCTGCAACCTCAAGCATGCCAGACAGTGCCGTAACTGCTGAGCCACCATTCCAGTCCCAGTTCATGATTTTTTTAAAAGGGGAAACTTATTGCATGATTAAAAATGTGTGGGATGTTATGAATTTGAATTTGGTCACAAAGTCTGGACATGGATGTACATTACACTGACTTGAGCTTTCAGTCTTATGGTGTGTCTTTGTGTTTAGGGCATCCTAGTTTTAAGAGGCGTATCAGATATTCTGTGTGGTTTTCTTCAATTTCTGTTGCCATCTTTCATCTGTATATCTGATTATAATTTATAGTTAGCCTTAGGTTTAACTTTCACCTAGTAAAAGATCAAAAGTTAATGCTTTTGGGTTGTTACAAGTCTTCTTTACTAACAGGTCTGAAGTTTACCCTAAAATATTGTTTCCCAAAATATCCCAAGGGACAGAATTTCTCTCATTTCTTTTAAATAATGGATTCTATAGGTAGCAAAGAATTTCTCGGTCGACCGACATCTTCCCTCTGTCTATTCTCTTCATTCTTTTTTTTTTTTTTTTTTAAAGAGAGAGGAACAGTGAGAGAGACAGAGAAAGAGAGAAACAACTTTATTTAGTTTTTCACATGGCCTTAGTTGCTCCAACACTTAGTTGTGTACGTGGTGCTGGGGTTTGAACCTGGGTCCTCGTGCTTGCCAGGCAAGCGCCAAAACCGCTGAGCCTCCGCCCCAGCCCCTCTTCATTCTTTAATTAGATGGAAATTTGAGGCCAGGCACAGTGGCATATGCCTGTAATCCCAGTGGCTCAGGAGGCGAAGGCAGAAGAATCACAAGTTCAAAGCTAGACTTAGTAACTTAGGGAAGCCCTAAGAAACTTTTAGCAAGACCCTGTCTCAAACTAAAAAGTAAAAGAAGTTCAGTGGTTAAGTGACCCTGTACTCACTCAATCCCTGGTACCCACCCCCCCAAAAAACAATTCTTTTAATCTTTATTAGGGGAATGCAAACCTTTTTCTTGCTTCTTCTAATGCATAACAAATAGCATCCAGGTCAGAGAAAGCCTGAAATACTCAGATTTTCTAGATTGTTGGAGACTTTAATGAGAATTTTGTTGTATTTATTGTTTTTTTCCTAAAACTTTGAAATGTTTTATGAGCATTCTAAATTTAAAACAATACATCTAGCTAGGTGTGATAGCACACATCTGTAATCCCAGGAACTCTGGATGCTGGAGGCAAGGCAGGAGGATCACAAGCTCAAGGCCAGCCTCAGCAACTTAGTGATACCTTGTCTCAAATTTAAAAAATAAAAAGCTGGGAATATAGTTCGGTGGTAAATGCCCCTGGAACTGCAAAATAAATACATGATAAATAAATAATTACATATATACGTAGATGATAAATAGATAGATAGATAGTCTTCAGGATTTTGATTTGTCCTTGATGATAATGCTGTGGGAGCTGTTAAGGGAGCTTGTTTGAAATCAGAAGTCTTGGCAGCTTCAACTCTGTACTTAGGCGTTGTCAGATTCTTACACACTGGTTGGCTGGGTTGATAGCTCAGTGATACAGCCCTTGCCTAGCGTATATACAGCCCTGAGTTCAGTGCCCAGCCCTGCAAGAAAGAAATATATGTACGGTAAATGAGTGTTCCCCTGCAGAGGCCATAGCATTTATGTGCTTTTCTGCCCAGCATTACAACCCCAGTTGATCTGAAAAAAAATCCTTGACATCCCTAGAGGATTCAAAGCTCCAAATTAAGAGTTTAGAATTCTAATGACTTTCTTATTAATTCTCAGAGGATGTCCACAGGGAACCTGAAAAGTCATAATATACTATGGAATATTTTGTCCTTTGTCCAGTGAGGGGAAAAGAACTCTCCATTTACATCCAAATGTAGATAGCTTTCTTTCCCTAGTTAGAGCAAATTTAATTAGAAGATATACTGGAAACCCATCAATTGTGAAGGCCTTTCTTTTATTGATTCCTCCTTTCTTTGATGGTAATATTACTTGTTAAAGGCTAACTGTAGTAGGACTGGAGCAATGGCTCAGTGGTTATGGTGCTTGCCTGTCATGTGCAAGGACCCGGGTTCAAACCCCAGCACCACGTACACAACTGAGTGTTGGAGCAACTAAGGCCATGTGAAAAACTAAATAAAGTTGTTTCTCTTTTTTTCTCTCTCTCACTGTCCCTCTCTCTGTTAAAAAAAACAAAAAACAAAGCAACAACAACAACAAAAAACGTAAAAGCTCACTGACTATGTGTAGGCTTTCTGCCAGAAAGACCGCAGGAAGGAAATTTAAAAAATAACTTTGCCATAACAGAACAATAACACACCTTACATACTGTACTAAAATTTGGCATTTTACTAGAGGGAGGGTATTCTGCTTAGGCTACCCAAAATAATAAAGCAGTCTGGAAATATCCCCAAAGAAACCGTTCTAATCAGCCAAAGCAGGTGTTACAAAAGCCTAAAAAGCCTACTGATGCTCATGTATTACTGTCAACTGCCCCTTTGGAGCCCATGGAGACTCTGGGGAAAGGTAGTTGGGAAGGTGCATTAATTAGCTCATTTAACTGGTTCCCACTTCATAACAAAAACCAGAAGAGGGCTGGAGCAGTTGCCTGGCAACCGCCGGTTCAAACCCCAGCACCACATACACAACCAGATGTTCAAGAAATGAAGTCCGGATGGAAAAATAAATAAAATTGGTTCTCTCTTAAAAAAAAAAAAAAAAAAAAGCCAGAAGAAAATGCTAAGTGTAGGCACAGAGTCTTCTACTGTGTGACTAAGAGGAAGCAAAAGAAACAGGTGTTCCTTATTATTGTTCAAAAAGGAGCATACTTTTTAGAAACATCTTTACTTGGTGTGGTAAAAAAATGAAATTTATTTCTACTTTCCTTTATTTACTATGTTCAGGGATGGGGATGTAGCTCAGTGATAGAGCACTTGTCTGGGATGCATGAGACCCACCCTGGTTTTGATCCCTAGCAGCACTAAGAAAATAAAAAATATACTATGTTTACCAAAAAGTGCACTTTTATGGGGCACTACTGTCTCTGATGCTGCCAGGTAAGAGAGGCATTAGAAGCAACTGTAAGGTGATAGCAGAATTAATTAATTGTATCTAACACTACTTGTGTTGTACCAAAGCACTTGTACATATTTAAAGTATAGTATATTTAGAAGTCTTCTGAAATAGAATGAAAACAGTTTTTTAAGCCCTGGCATTAATAAGCTAGGGGCCTTTTGTCTTGGTAATTAAAAAGTGATTTATATATACCTTAGGGATCAGATTTTTTTAATTTTTAGTTTTAATTTTAATTTTTTTGGTTCCAGGGATTGAACCTAGGGGCACTTAACCACTGAGCCACACCCCCAGCCCTTTTTTATTTTTTATTTTTATTTTTTTTTCAGGGCTGGGGACCGAACTTGGGACCTTGCGAATGCTAGGCAAGCACTCTGCACCAGCTAAATCCCCAACCCGCCCTTTTTTATTTTTTGAGACAGGGTCTCATTAAGTTCCTGAGACTGACTGAACTTGCAGTCCTCTTGCCTCAGCCTTTTGAGCTACTGTGATTACAGGCGTACACCACTGCACCAGGTCCTCTCTTAGTCTTTCATTTGGAGTTTGAATGCTCATTGATATTTCCCATGGTAACCAATGTAGGCCCTCTTAAGGGATTTTGTTTTGGGAGGGAAGTGATTTTGGGGGTTAAACTTAGTTACTTGAGTACTAAGCTACACCACTGAGCTACAATTCCAGCTCTTTTATTAAATTTTTTTATTTTGGGACAAGGTCTTGCTAAATTGCCCAGGCTGGCCTCCCCTGTACCTGGGATTACAGATATAAGCCTCTACTCCCAGACCCTTAGGAGATTTAAACTGGGGGCTAGAGCTGTGGTTTAACGGTTGCAGTGCTTGTCTGGCATGCGTGAGGATGCGGGTTTGTACCACAGCACCGTGTTTACAACACAATGTTGGAGCAATGAAAGCCCGTGAAAAACTATATAAAATTGATTCCCTTTTTCTCCCTCCCTCTCTCATTGTCCCTCTCTTTCTTAAAAAAAAAAAAAACACATTAAACAAAGATTTAAAATTATTGTTGGGTGTCAGGTTTTGACTTTCAAGCAGTTAAAGTTGTTTAAAAACAGTTAAGGCTGTTTATGAAGCAACAGATACTAACAAATGCTACCTATACTGAGTCATGTGTTCTTGCAAACTCCAGTGTTTCGACCTAATGTTCATTATTTCGGTTTTCATCTATTAACTGAAACTGATAGAACAAATTACTTTGGTTTGCAATGACTCTGCCTTATTACATAAGCCTCCATTTGATTTTTTCTACCTGTTTTTTTGTAGTTGCTTATGATCCTCTCCACTGTCTCAGTATGTGCTGAGGTCTCAGTCTAAATAAAAGTTGCCCTTGTAGTTAGTATCATTGATTTACTGAACACAACTGAATTTGGAGTTTAAGAAAATATTGACAGGTTTAAAAGAAGATGTTAATTTCCTCCAGTATTGTAGTTTGTCTGCCTTTGAACAGCTTTTTGAAGATGTATGTAGTTGTCTAATCAGAAAATGAGATTCTAAAAAAGGTTTCCTGTTGCTTTTACAGTAATCTGGAGAGATGGAAAAGTAAACTTAAGTGCCTGTATGAATTCATTCATTAGTCACTTTAGCCCGTCGGTTGCACTCACTCGGTGCTAGGTGCTACAAAGTAGTTTCTCAGTAAATGTTCCTCTTTTAGCATTACAATCCGGAGTTACTTGTAGTTTTTCTCAAGCTGTTTCCATAAGAACCAAAATAATTTACTATGCCAATATAGAAATCCCTCAAAGTATTAGATGAAAATTGCATTTAACAAAATGTATAAACAGGGTTGAGGACCTAGCAATGCCCTAGGTTCAACCCCTAGTACCACCAAAAGGGGGGGGGCGAAGAGGGGGGAGGCATTGTTGACTAAGAGAGCATATATTTCAGTCATGTATAACTTTCTTAAAATTAGTTTGGGCCTGCATATATTTATTTTCAAAAAAACATGCCCCCGGAATACTTCAGCTTTTTTAAAAAAATTAAAAATTTTTAAATTAATTTTTTAAAAGTATTTATGGAATCATCAGAGTTTACAGTTGTTTTTTAAACTGCTGTGATCTTTAGTTTATATGTAGCGTCACGGGGCTGGAGTGGTGGCTCAGCGGTTTTGGTGCTTGCCTGGCATGCACGAGTACACGTTTGGACCCTAGCACCACATATACAACAAAGTCAGAGCAACGAAAGCCACATGAAAAACTAAATAAAATTGATTCTCACTTTCTCTCTCTTTCTCTCTCTCTCTCTCACTGTCCCTCTCTCTTTTAAAAAAAAAATCACCCACATTTTTTAAAAGAAAATAAATATAGCATGACATCATTGACATCCTCATTGGCAATGAGTGAGATTGTCAGAATTTTCTAGGTAAACTGCAGCTTCACGTATGTTAGAAAGATTACCTGTGTGCAGTTGAATTTGTCCCAAGTTTCAGTCATCCCTGACGGGGTTAAGAGTAGGATAAAGAATTGTTACTTCCTTCCCTGTTCTTTCCTTAGAACTGAAGAGAGAACAGAAACTCCTAACTTCATGGGTTTTCAGAGAAAGCAAACCAGTTCTTTCTAGTTCTTGAGGCCTTGATAATGTTAGGAACTAAAAATTTAATGTTTATTGAATACTATGATGTCAGTGTATAGTAATCTGAAAACTATGTTAAAATGCACTTCTTGTGTCTCCAAACATCCTGCTTTCTTTTGTGATTACATCCTTCTCTCAGCCAAAATAACAAGCTAACTTGAGTTTCAATATTCAATATCCTTCTCTGGCAGATGTTTTCTGGCAAAGGCCTTCCTGCGTTTATGAATTCTCTCTCAAGAAGCAAGAGAACACCTGCAGGAAGTGAATCAAGATGCAGAACACAGAGGAATAATCACCTGCTTTAAAAAATAAAGTACTGTTGAAAAAGATCATTTCTCTCTATTTGTTCCTAGGTGTAAAATTTTAATAGTTAATGCAGAATTCTGTAATCATTGAATCATTAGTGGTTAATGTTTGAAAAAGCTCTTGCAATCAAGTCTGTGATGTATTAATAATGCCTTATGTATTGTTTGTAGTCGTTTTAAACAGCATGAGCCATGTCCCTGTAGTCAGTAGGGGGCAGTCTTGCTTTATTCATCCTTCATCTCAAAGTGAATTTGGAATTAAAATTTT
>PVKS010027089.1:11222-28011 GCA_004027875.1 Aplodontia rufa | reverse complement strand
TAGCCACACCCGGCTATGCCCCTATGAAGCCACACCCACTGTGCCACACCCCACCAGGCCACACCCCTATGGAACCCAGCCCTGGTGAACCACACCCACTGGGCCACACCCACTGGGCCATGCCCCTATGAAGCCAACCCACTGGGCCACGCCCTGCTGAACCACGCCCCTGGTGAGCCACGCCCTGCTGAACCACGCCCCTGGTGAGCCACGCCCTTGCTGGTGCTACTAAGATAAAGAGAAACAAAGCCGACCACCACAAAGGAAGTGATCGTTATGTTGAGGATAACATTTAGTTCCCAAAGCTGTGGCGGGCCTGGGACCTGCATGTGGGACTCAGGCAATTCTTTTATTGACCATTTAACCCCAGTGCAAAGGTGGGACTTTGAAGAGGTGATTAGATCCTGAGAATTAACTTTCCCGAATGGATTAACACCATTTTCACGGGAGTGGGTAATCACCGCGGGTGAGGCTGGCCTCTCTCGCTCTCTCGGCCTTCCACCTTCTACCACGCTAAGATGCGGCAAGAAGCTTCTCTCCTCTCATGCGGCCCCATAACTTTGGACTTCTCAGCTTCTAGGACTGAAAAATCAATTTCTTCTCTTTTTTTTCTTAGAGAGAGGGAGAGAGTTGGCAGCGGGGAGAATCAACTTTATATTTTTCAACTGGCCTTTGTGCTGAGATTTCAACCTGGGTCCTTGCGCATGCCAACTGCTGAGCCACCACTCCAGCCCCAAATTTCTATTCTTTATAAATTACACAGTCCCAGATATTGCTATATTGCTATAGTAGCACACACACAAAAATAGTTCATCATCATCGTAATATTGTAAACTATACAGTGGTGTGTGTGTGTGTGTGTGTGTGTATGTGTATGTGTGTGTGAAGGTTTTTAGAGCGATAGAAAAGGGAGGATTTGGGCTTTGAATAATTCAGACATTCGCAGAACTAAAGGAGTTGGTGTTGTGTTGATTACAAGCTTCGGAATGAGCTCAAGAACATCCTCAGATCACAGTGAAGAGGAAACACACACACACACACACACACACACACCAAAAAAAAAAAAAAAAAAAAAGAAACAAAACAAAACCTGCTTTTACCAAAAAGAAAGATGTGCTGTATGCACCGGTGCATGCCTGTGATGTGATCACAGCAACTCTGGAGGCTGAGGCAAGAGGATCATAAGTTGGAGGCCAGCCTCAGCAATCTAGCAAGGTCCTAAGCAACTGAGTGAGACCCTGTCTGAGAATAAAAAATGAAAAGGGCTGGGGATGTGGCTCAGTGGCTAAGCACCCGTGGATTCAGTCCCCAGTATTGAGAGGAGGCAGGGAGAGGGAGTCCGGAAAAGAGAGATACTAGTTACCTATGATTCTGGATACAGATCAGGATGTGATGGGGGAAACACGGAGAAGGTATGCAATTGGCTTTAGCTATTGAAATCTTGACCCCGTGATGCGATACGGAGAGGGAATTAACTTCACCTGCAGCACAGGTGCAGCGCGGCAAGGCACATGAAGAGTTTGTGCAAGTCGTGTGGGCTTCAAGCTGGGATTTCCCTGGGGACTTGGGGAAGCCAAGGGGAGAAGTGCGGTGTGGGTGGAACCCAATCTCTCCATCTGGTTGGTGGATATTTCAAGGCGAAGCAGAAATATGCTGAATTTTCTTTGGCAGGGAAAAAAAAATGTAAGAACACCAGTGATTTCTTAATCCAGTTTTGCAAGTACGAACAATAGCTGGGTATTATAAAAAGGGCTATTCAGGTTGCGATTTCTTCATCGTTCCAATAAGGCAAAGATCAAATTTTAATGTAAAAAAAAATTAAAAAATAAAGAAAAGAAAAGACAGACGGACATTGAGTAAGAATATCCTGAAACCTTTTGGGGGCATTTGAATGGCTTGTTGGTGTTTCACGCTGTAATTCTTGCAGACAGAAATCGAACACACACAACTCCATGTAGACAGTGGATTTTTTGTAGTCTTTCCATCTGAAATAAAATGAAGCAAATGCTTTTCTGAAGGCTGGTGAGGCTGATTTATTGAATGGAAATCTTTTTGGTTAATGCCCCAAAGCCCAGGTTCTGGGTGTTTCCAAATACCTAGATTTTCAGGGCCATGTAGACAAAACACATAAATAGGATAACCCAAACCCGCTGACGCTGCTCACGGCACTTTGCAGATAGTGCCCCAGCATTTCGGGCGGTCTGGCTGGGTGTTGCACTTATCGCAGGCCTTGAGAAGTGGGTTTTCCACAAGGCACGGTTTTGTTTAACTCTGCTGTGAGCTGGGCTGGCTCTTTGCTGATATGAGTTATGATCGGGGCTCCTGCCTTCATCATCATATGCATGCATTTAAAAGTTTCCTTTAGCATGTCAGGAAAACAAACAGACAAAGACGTGCACCCCGGAGTCTCCAAACAGCCCAGAAACTCATTAAACTGATTACAGCCATCAGCTGTGTCTCCAGTGGCCCCTGGTAGTTGCATTTAAAAAAAAAAATAACAGAAAGCAACCAAACACTGTGACCTAGTTGTCACCTAAAAAAAAAAAAAATCTGAAGACAGTGCAAGAATAAGTTTCTAGTACAAGAATGAGAATCCAAATAGGGCATGGTGGAACAAGCCTGTAATCCCAGACTCCGGAGACTGAGGCAGGAGGATCGTAAGTTTGAGGCCAGTCCCAGAAATTTAGTGAGGCCCTAAGCAACTTAGCCAGATCCAGCCTGAAAAATTTTAAATATAAAGAGCTGGCTATATAGCTCAGTGGTAGAGCATTCCTGGGTTCAATTCCTAATAGAAAGAGAAAGAAAGAAAGAAAGAAAGAAAGAAAGGAGAAAGAAAGAAAGAAAGAAAGAAAGAAAGAAAGAAAGAAAGAAAGAAAAAAGATTAGAGTATCCACTGTAACCGCAACATTTCCCTGGAGATTTGTGAAGGAAAAGCAAGCTACTGTTTTGTTATCCATTCCTCACAAGAGGGACATTCCCCTGAACTGACTTCTTACCCTCAATATCTATTGTTCCAAATTTAAAACTGAGGAGAGAAGAGAGAATTATACCAAACGAGGAGGAAACGGAGGAGGAGGAGTTTTATTTATTTATTTAGGTACTGGGGATTGAACCTCACAGCACTTTACCACTGAGCCACATTGTCAAACTCTCTTTGAGACAGGCAGGGTCTTGCTGAGTTGCTTAGAGCCTCATTAAGTTGCTGAGGCTGGCCTCAAACTTGCAATCCTCCTGCCTCAGCCTCCCAAGCCACTGTGACTACAGGTGTGGGCCACTCTGCCCAGCTCCAACAATTCTGAACAATGCTATTGGTCCGTAACTTGACACACATCTATGTGGACCTAGAGCCCAACAACAAAAACATCTGCTCTCAGAGTTCTAACATGTAAGTGAGTCAAGACCAAACCCACATCATCGCAGATGATCAATCAAAAGTAATGGAGACTGAAACAAAATGCTTCCCGAATTTCTGGGTGGCTGAGGTCCGCAATGAAAGAGAGACTTCTTGGCACATGACTCCTAAGTGCTCATGTGGCCTTCGCTGCTCCAACACTTCATTGTGTATGTGGTGCTGGGGTTTGAACCTGCGTCTTCGTGAATGCCAGGCAAGCACTGTAACCGCTGAGCCACCGCTCCAGCCCCCAAGAGTGTCTTTAATTCATTTCTCTGAGCAGGGTTCTTGGCACCCCTAGCATCACCCTTGATTTATAAAATCAGACGTTTAGCCTGGGGGATCCTTAAGGTCTCTTCCAGGGGCTGGAGCGGTGGCTCAGTGGTTTCGGCGCTTGCCTGGCAAGCACGAGGACCCGGGTTCAAACCCCAGCACCACGTACACAACTGAGTGTTGGAGCAACTAAGGCCACGTGAAAAACTAAATAAAGTTCTCTCTTTCTCTGTCTCTCTCACTGTCCTTCTCTCTCTCTCTTATAAAAAAGGTCTCTTCTACAGCTGTATGATTATTTTGCTTTATAAATGAATTTAACTGTGAAAGCAAACAACAAACCCCATGTTTGTCTTTTCTTTTTGTGCAGGGGATTGAACACGGGGCTCTGCACATGGTAAGTTCCTCCACCACTGAGCCCCCGCTCCAGCCCCTATTTTTCTTAATCTTCATAATTCCTAACGCACGGGAACAATCTCCGTTCTTCATGCCGTGCCTCGGTCTCAGCTTCCCTTTCCCCCCTTCGAAATGGGAATTACCCCCACGAAGTTCTCTCTATCTCTGCTTACTCAGCTCTGCAGCTTGTCGGGTTATTAAGGCTTCTCGATGTGATGACGACCATCATAAAATTTAGTGCAAACGTAGACATTCTAATGCTTGACTCGTGGAAACCTCTAGAAGCCTCTTTAAATTTTCTGTTTTGCTCTTCTTTCAAACATTGGTTCGGGTGGGAGACAAATAATCCCGTCTCTTTAGGATCAAGCCCGAGCTAAGGTGTTAATTAAGCTGGAGGGGAATCCTCAGGGCGGCGTCTTTCTTTCCTAGCCCCCCAGTAGCCCAGCTTTCCTTAGTCCATTCAAACAGAAAACAAAGAAATGAAATTCAAGTGGACGAAGATGGAGTCGAAATAGAGGCTAACATTCTAGCCCTTGGGAACACAAATAGGTATTTCTTTTTAGTGTGTTTAAAAGGAAAAATCGTGTAGGATATGAGAGGAGGTAACTTGTATATAAATGAAAGCTTCCCTAGGTTATGGTCTCTAGGATTTTCCATAATGTGTTCAGTAGAAAAGGAATTCCCAGGTTGGGTACAGTGCACACCTGTGATCCAGCAACTCTAGAGGCTGAGGCAGGAGGATCACAAGTTCAAAGCCAGCCTCAGCAACTTAGCAAGGCCCTAAGCAACCTAGCAAGACTCAGTCTCAAAACAACAACAACAACAACAAAATATATATATATGAAAAAGTCTGGGGATGTGGCTAAGTGGTAAAGCACCCCTGGGTTCAATCCTCCAAGAAAGAAGGAAGGGAGGAAGGAAGGAAGGGAGGAAGGAAGGAAGGAAGGGAGATTGAAAGAAAGAAAGAATTCCATGGTATTCTGAAAGGGCACAGTGTGTCTCACATCTAAAATTAAAGTGTAGTACACAAAGGTTATCATTTCAAATGATAGGCAAAGGACAAACATAAAACAAATGAGAATAAAGGAAACGTATTTAGTACGTTACCCCAGAGTATTAGCTTAACTCCTTATGGAATTAGATTTGCTTTTTCTTTTTGTTTTTGGTGCTAGGCATTGAATCCAGGGGTGCTTTACCAAGGAGTCACATCCCCAGTCCTTTTTGTTTTTTTATTTTGAGACAGGGTCTTGCTAAGTTATTGAGGCTGTCCTCTACCTTGCAATCCTCCTGCCTCAGCCTCCTGAGTCACTAAGATGATAAGCATGTACTACCATGTACAGCTGGATTTGCCTTTGGAGAAATCATAGCTAGCTCTGTAATAACTAGCCATGCATAGCTAGCTAGCTATCTTTCTATCATCTATCCGGTATCTTCACAGGTTCTTTGAGGTTTGCATTTATTTTTTTCTTGCCTGCCCGATTGTAATCTATGTGAGAAAGCTGGTTTATCCATGCTGTCCTTCATTAGAAACTAAATCCTCATTTTGAACTTTCTCATGCTACCTACTAGTGCTATGAAAATTGGGATGGCTTTCAGTCCCGCCACAGGAGAGAGTCTTGCTCAATCTGGCACGACACTTGAGGGGAACAGCAACAAATGAAAGCTGGGGGTGGGGGAGATCCCTTGGGCCAAGGGCAATTAAAAACAATTAACATATTAACATGATCTGATCTCTCATTCTCACCACTCAAGGCGAAGGAGAACAGAAAGGCCATTCATCAGGGTGAAGACTGACACTCGGATGTTTGAACGTCTCGCTGGAGAACAATAGCGCTGTTTGCTTACAAAGGCTCTCGGAGCGGTGCCCGCGATGTCCCTGCGCTGGGGTGGCAAGCTCTCTCGTCAATCACACGCCGGGAGAGGATTCACCTGGTGCCTGAACTCCGGTGATGGAGGACACATGCGTCATTCAGTGAAACGCTTTTCAGCAAAGAATCTCTTTTCCAGGCCTCGGCGATATAATCCACATCCCTTCAGAAACACTTCTGCCAAGTGAGCCCCGAGTTAGACCGGGAGCTCTGAGTCCTACTCAGACTTCTCCCGTTCTCTTCCCTCTTAATTCCTCATCATGTCACTGTTCACAGGTTCTCCAAGCAGACGAGTGTGTGTGTGTGTGTGCGCGTGTTTGCACACATGCAGCGCTGGGGGTGGAAGCTGGGGCCTCGGGCATGCTAGGCAAGCGCTGACCACTGAGCCACACATCAGCCCACACCTAGAAGAAATTAGAGAAGATGACGCGCGAATAAGAATCGCACCCTGTGCAGGGAAGCCGCAGCTTGCAGCCTCCGGGAGGAGGAAGGTCCTGCAAGCTGATCGCCAGGGATTTGCGAGATACCTCTGCGCTGGGTTCTTCTGAAGTCTCCCATGCAGAATTATTTTTGGAGTTGAGCATCTGAAGAAACAGCGATTTTGAGGCAGGTGATTCAGTAAACGGGGACGAGCAACTACTGAAAAGGAGGGACCTTGTCATTTGAATTTTCCAAGCATGAAGCTGAGAACCAAAACATTTCAAGGGCAGAGATGGGGCGGCTGAGCTCAGGGGTGGGGTGACACTCCAGGCCTGGGAGCAGGGAAGGAAGATGACTTTCACTTGGGTACCTCGAAGACCTCGTTCTCCTGAGATGGCTTTCCCAGATGCCACCTCGGAGCTGAAATCTCTCCAGTGAAGAGACAGATGGCCCTGGAGCCATCACCCCGAGACGCAGAAGCCCGTCACTGTCCCGGGAGGACACGTGGAATTTCTGCTGTCTGATCTGTGTTTAGCATGTGTTGGCTGAGAGCCAGTCTGAACAGGGCACGGAATGGACACTGGCGCAGGTAGCCCTGGACGGCTTGGAGGTGGCGGCCGGGGGCAGACAGTGCGGGAATCGAGTTGGGGAAATCTTGCCAAGCAAGGGCCCCAGCCCGGGAGGACAGAGTCTCGAGGCTGCGAGCTGAGTGCTTCTGGTCTGCCAGGTTGCTGTGTGAGGTCACCGGGCAGCCGAGCAAGGGGAGGAAGGCTCCTGAAATAAATTGGATCTTCCCGTTCTTGTTGGGTTCTGGTCCTTGGCCATCTGGGGAGTCGATGGGATGACAGGGCTTGGGGGTGACAACCCTAGGCTGGAGCTGGGTGCAGGACTGGAGGAAGGTTTCCACCTGCCTGTCATCGTGCGCTTATGCAAACCTGGGGTCAGGAATTGGGTCCCAGAGCTGGGACTTCCTGCGTGAACAGCAGAGTGATTTTGCTGAGCTGATGGCTGAGGAGGGAAAGTGGAACTAAGCATCGGGCGTCTGGCTGGCGCCCTTCTCCCTGCCGTCTCTGTGACTCTGAGGGCGCTGGGTGCCATCTGGGTGGCATCGCGGAGCATGTGTCCTGCAGTGGCCGGTTGCTCTCATTAACAGCGTTCTCAAGGTTCCTCATGGTATCACCTGGGGGAAGCTCGTTCCTTTTTTATGATTAGTGTTTAACAAGTACAGAGTCTCAGCTGGGGACAATGAAAAAGTTCTAGAAACGGACAGCGATAATCACACAATAATGTGAATGTGTTCACCTCCCCAGATTGTACTCTCAAAAATAGCTAAAATGGGGGCTGGGAATGTAGCTCAGGGGTACAGGGTTGCCCTGAGTTCCATTCCCAGCCCACACAAAAAAGTTAAAATGATAAATGTTATGCTTATATTATTTTGCTATGATTTAAAAAAAATATGTACTCATGAAGTCCTTGGAGAGGCACAGACCAGAAGTACAATTTTTTTTTCTTTTGGGTACTGGGGATTGAACCCAGGGGTGCTCTACCACTGAGCCACTTCCCAGTCCTTGTCCTATTTTGGTTTGAGACAAGGTCTCGCTAACTTGTTGAGGCTGGCCTTGAACTTGTGATCCTCCTGCCTCAGCCTCTCGAGTTGCTGGAATTGCAGGCGTGTGTCATTGAGCAATTTCCAATGAGTTTGGTAGGCAAACGTAGCAGCACTTAAAGGAGATACATCCAGATAAAAGAGCCGCCGTGCACAGGGTTGAATAGTTGCTAACATGTGCTGTACTTCAACTCCACATAGCTCCTCTGGGACTAGAAAAGCTCATGTTAAAAGAGTGTTGGTGCAGGCTGAATTGGGTACTCTCAAAATTTATACTTTGAAGTCCCAACTCCCAGTTGGGACTCCAACTCCAGTACTTAAGAATGTAACCATATTTAGAGTTAAGGTCTTTACAAGGGTGATTGAATTAAAATGAGGTCATTAGGACAGGTCTCAATGTATCTGGTGTTCCTATACAAAGAGAAAATTTGGATGTAGCCATTTACAGATAAAAGACCATGTGAGAACACAGAGAAGATGGTCATGCACAACAGACCAAGGAGAGAAACCTCAGTGATCCGTACGCTGCCCACCTCTTAATCTCAGAATCCCAGCCTCTGGAACTGCGGTTGTGTTAGCCACCTGGTCTGTGGTGCTTGTTATAGCAGCTCTCACAGACTAATACATCTGCAATGCGTACCTTCATTTTATTTATTTAACAAACACTTACACTGAGTGAGCCATGTGCCAGCCACCTTTCTAAGCACTTTACAAGTATAATTTAATACTCTTAGCATCACTGTGAGTCAGGGACCATAATCATTCCTGTTCTAGAGAGACTGACTTGCCCATCATCTTGTCCCGGGTAAGCAAAGGAGCTGGGATCTAAATGTGAGCAGTTTGATTGGAGTCTCCTGAAAGCCTTTCTGGGATTTACTCTTGTCTCCTGGGATTTAACCAGGGGTTCCAAGACATAGGCTGCAACTTGTCTTCACGGGGCTGGGGTGCGTGTGCGCACTTTTAAAATCAGACACTGCGCTGTCCCTTCCGGCCAGGAAGCTAGAAATCACATTTCATGATGTTTTTCTGGAGTTTAACCCTCACATCAAGGAACACAATCCAAGGTTCCTGCAAAATATCTGCCGGCTCTCCCTGAGAGTGCGCTGGGGTTTCCAAGCTGTGGGTGAATAATTTTCAGTTCTTACCTGGTAGCATTCCACAGAGGCAAGGGAGAAGTGATATTTCTTTTCTGTTAACAGTACAAATAACTCCGGTTAAGCAGAACTTGAGGATTGGCATGGAAGCTAATGTTCTGTGGACGCACACCCATCATGGAGTTTAAGGACTTTTTTTTTCCTCTGTGACCTTGGCGGTCCCTAGAGAGTCACCCAACACGTGTTCAGGTGCTTGATCTCAAATAGTGAAAAACATCTTTCTCCAAAACCAACCAGAGAAGCCAAGTTTAACAAACATTCTAGAACATGAGTCAAGGGAAAAAAAAAAAAGCAAACAAAAATAACTAAAAAAAACCCAAAAAACCAACCAACACCCCAAAGAAACCAACCAACCAACCAAACTAAAAAACCAAAAAAAACTCACTGCAAGGGAAGGAGGGAGCTCTTTATCCCTGGCCGGGACACGCAAGAGGTTTTTGAAGTCTGGTGTTGTCTTAATGGTATTTTGTACAAGAAGCTGCAGAGGCTGGAGCGTGGTGCAGGGGGAGAGTTAATTCCTTTCTGATGATCGCAGGGAAGGAGCAGCTGAACGCGCTGTTCCAGCCTCGCTGCAAACCTCCCCACACCCTGCCCTTTGGAGCCTCAGCTTGGAGGCTTTGTTTTCGGTCTTTCCTTGCCCAGAGTCCTGCGTACAGCAGCCAGAAACACACTTCTTTCTTTTCTTTCCCCCTCTTCAGCTGACTCACCGGTAGCTTTTATGGAGGTGACCATGAGAGGCCAAGGCAGCACATGCAAGACCAAGATGGCGCCAGGGACCTCTCCACCTTAACGCAACGACATTCTTAGTGATTGCAAGACAGAGCCTGGGCCTGCTCCTTCCACAGGCCTTTGAGGCTTCTCGGCTTGGCTCATTGGACCCCACCATACACGCTGGGCATCCTATAGAAGGCCGGTGGCTGAACCTGCCCCAGCTGGGATGGGGACAAACAGCGCACATTCCCGAGATGGGAGCCGGGATCTGCCTCCTCTCCCGAGCCCTTTCCCACCAGGTGCTCTCCACAGGCACCCGCAGTGATCCAAGAGCCTTGCTGGCTGGTGCTCGTAGAGAGCGTTGGCCCCACTTTCCCACTTATCTCTGGAATTTCTAAACAGGCCCTGGTCCCGAGATTTCCACTGCAGAAACGCCCTAGGCCAGCTCCCTGGCAGGTGTTACCTGGCTGCTCTGAGCCAGCGCTGCCCCGGGTGTTCTACGAGGACATGTGTGTGCCGCAGGGAGCCGACTCAGAACATCTGAGAACAAAAGGAGAAAAACATTATGAAACGTGATTTCTGCCAGGGATGTGCCAGATAGGAAGGAAACACCTTTGTCAGAAAGCAGGTCTCGGCCTGAGCCTCGGTGTCCTAGGAAAGTGCCAGGAGGTTAGCGTTGGTGGTGGTGGTGGTAAGGGGTGGGTGGGGACAGAAGAAGGCTCCAGAATTTCTAAGTGGCAGGGCCCAGTTCCAGAGAAGCAGCTCGATACTGAAATGCCGGGGGTGACCCAGCCCTGGGCACCTGCCACACCATGAGAGGGACATGGGCTGTTGTGGTGCAGTTTCTGCCCCTGGGTTGGGTTCATGTGAACACGCTTAATAGGCCAGCAGCAGAAATTTCATAAGAAGCCCGGGGAGCCTTTCTGCAGCTCACATCTTGAAGGATCTGTTATCTTGGGAAATGTTGATAGAGAACGCAGTTAAGGGGTAGGGTGAAGGCTGGGTTTTGTTCTGGGTATTTTTACCCACATGGAAAGCTCTGGAAAATCCTAACGTTTCATGTCATGCTGGTGGATGAAGGCAACGTCGCCCTCCTCGCCCTCTCCACTCCGGGACACCGAAGTTCATCATCATCCTCTTAAGGAGATAGCAGGAGTTCGTAGCACCGGGCTCTGTCCTGCTCCGGGTCCCCAACTCGAACGACAACATTGCTGATTTATCATTTCGACCCCGGTCAGGCAGTACCTGCTCTGCAGGATTTCTAGGCAAAATGATTTACTGCAAGAAACTCTCGATCGTTTGTCTCCTTGGTGACTACAAAGAGACGGACAAAGACCAGAGATACGGAAGAGAAATATTTGCAATCTAGAACCAGGGTCCCTTGCTCCTTCAACTCGGCACTACTCTATCTTTCTTGAGAAAATCAGGGACTCCGATTCAGGTTGGAAGCTCTCCCTGCTGCATTTCACCATGCGTGTTTGCGTAACTGAATATGTATTTGCTACTCATTTAATTAACAAATTTATGTTAGCTGGAGCTTAATTCTGGGAAGTGAACTAATTTACATGCACTTTTTTTTTCGGTACTGGAGACTGAACCTGGGGATGCTCTACCACTGGGCCACATCCCAACCCCTTTTTATTATTATTTATTTATTTAGAGACAGGATCTTGCTAAGTTGCTGAGGCTGGCTTGGAACTCGCAATCCTCCTGCCTCAGCCTCCCAAATCGCTGGGATTACAGGCGTGCACCACCTTCTCTGGCTGCATACACTTTTTTTTTTTTTTAAAGAAAAAAATTTATTTATTTTTTCATCTGACTTTTGTTTTTCTGATATGTAGGTGCTGGGGCTTGAACCCGGGTCCTTGTGCATGCCAGGCAAGCACTTCAACCACTGAGCCACCACTACATTTTTCTTTTAAGACAGAGGGACACAGAGAGAGAGAGAGAGAGAATCAATTTTATTTAGTTTTTCACGTGGCTTTCATTGCTCCAACACTCCGTTGTGTACGTGGTGCTGGGGTTCGAACCCGCATCCTCGCTCATGCCAGGCAAGCGCCGTAACTGCTGAGCCACCGCTCCAGCCCCCACCACTACTTTTGGGTCAGAAAAAGAGTTTCAGCCTGTCACAGCTGACGCTACAAGCCACACGAAGACGGATATTACGTGAGGCCCTTTCTATATAAATGGAGCATGTACATCTTCTGAAATTACTTTAGGACATTGTGTTCTATTGGAGCTCATAAGAAGGAATTATGGGGTTATTCTTAAAAATAAATAAAATAAAACAAACAGAGCTGGGGGCAGTGGCCCACGCCTATAATCCCAGTGGTGGGAGGCTGAGGCAGGAGGATCAAAGCCAGCCTCAGCAACTTAGTGAGGCCCTAAGCAACTTACCAAGACCCTGTCTCACAGTTAAAAAATATAAATAAAAGGGCTGGGGATGTGGCTCAGTGGTTAAGCGCCCTGGGTTCAACCCTCAGTACAAAAAACAAAACCAAACCAAAAACCCCTGATATTGATGAAAATGTCCACATATTTTCTCACCCAAGCTGACTCGTGTTGGTTGAATTGTGCTGATGGATTGCACAATTGAATTAGGAACCAGGAATGCCAGAAACCCACTTGAGGTCGAAGGAGCAATGAAGTTAAAATAACTGTGGTCACCAAAGTATTGAGTCAAGGAAATTCTCCGGGTGCGTGGAGTGAATGTGGAGAGGACAGTTCAAGGAATTCCGTGGTTAGCGGCAGAGTAGAATGATTTCGGCGTCAATGGTCCAGCGATCCAGCTTCAGATCCCGGCTTTGTCCCGTTCCTCCTACCTCGTGCGACTCTGGGGAAGTCACTTCTGGGCTTCAGCAGCAGGATGCTGAGCTCCGAGACCCCTTCCTGGCTGCTCGTCTGCGCCGGGGGTTCCATCGGCGGCAGGCTGCTGGTTTTGATCACCGATATTTTTTTGTTTATAAGTGACTGAACTAAATTAAATGTGGACTGCAAGCTCTAGAATGCTGGGGATTTTTTTTCCAGTGGCTTTTCTAATCCCCGCATTCAACTTGGTTAACCAGCCTGTTTAAGTAGTTTAGAACGAAAAACCCCCAGTTTGAATTAATGCCAAAGAGAGATTATCAGAGCCAAATATCAAAATAGTAAGAGGGAGCCCTCAAATCAAAGGAAAAAACCCCAAAGGTATATACTATTAGTGTATGCTTTAGCAGCAAGAATATCAAAACTAAGAAAAAATTTTTGTTTTGTTTTCTGTATCACTTTTGGTTTGTTTTGAGACAGGGCCTCACTATGTTGCCCAGGCTGGCCTTAAACTCCTGAGCTCGGAAGATCTTCTTGCCTCTGCCTCTTGAATAGTTGGGTCTACAGGGGCATGGCACTATACCCAAGAACTAGGCGAAGTGAAGAAGATCAAGACAGGAGCACGTACGTTTGTAACGTTTCTTTCTTTTGGAACACAAATCTTTGTTTTAAAACAATAAAGAGCCAGGCATGGAGGAGCATGCCTATAATCCCAGAGGCTCAGGAGGCTGAGGCAGGAGGATCGAAAGTTGGAGGCTACCTCAGCAACTTAATGAGACCCAGTCTCAAAATTTAAAAAAAAAGGGGGGGGGGCTGGGGATACGGCTCAGTGGTTAAGCACCCCTGGGTTCAATCCCTGATGCAGAAAAGAAAGAAAGAAGGAAGGAAGGAAGAAAACATTGATGATAATAAAAATGAACATTTTTAACACTGAAGAAATAAGGTAATAAATAAAACAAAAAAATTCTTAATACTTCATAGGTTTTAAGCAGACATAAAATCTCATCAGTCAAGGTAGTTATCTGGTGGCTTTCTATACAGTGGTATTGCTTTCCATGGTTACCCATGATTCATCTATCACCCAAAAATATTAAATAGAAAATTCCAGACGGTAACAGTTAAGCTTTAAGTGCCACAATGCTCTGATGGCATGTTGCGATCCCTTGCAGTTCTACTCTGTCCTGCTGAAGACGTAAATCATCTTTTTCCAGTGTATCCACCGTGTATATGCTACCCACCCGTTATCACTTTCCCACCTAACTCAGTTACCAGACTGAGCATTGAAATTTCACAGTGCTTATGTTCAGGTAAGCCTTATTTCACTTAAAAATGGCCTGAAAACCTAGCGGTAGCGAAGCTGGCAATTTGTGCCAAAGAGCAGCTGTGAAATGCTTCCTGTAAGTGAAAAAGCGTTACGATACCACATTCACATAACTTTTATTATGGTACATTGATAGAATGCTTTTCTGGTTTTGATTCGTTTTTGTTGTTAATCTCCTCCTGTACCTAAATTACAAATTAAACTTTACCACTGGTATTTATGGTGAAAAGCATATGTTTGGTGTTGTCCAAGGTTTCAGACATCACTTTAAAATCCTGAAACGTATCCCCTGCAAACAGGGGAAGGCTGTTATGATAAACTGTGGAGACCCAACTTTTATGACCTCATCTAGTAAACTTCAAAATCTCCGTTCAAAGATGGCATTCCATAAAAAATGCAAACACTCACGAAGCCGCAGCAGAAGGGGATTGCAGACGATCACGTCGCAGGATGGGAAGGACTCGAGCTGGCCAGCTGGCCAGGAGTCTCCGTCTCCACCAATTGGTGTTGGGGTTCCCAGGCTTTGCTCCGAGCCAGTCCCCAGGACTCCCCTCTCCTCCCTCTCGGTTCTCTTTCCTCTACCCCTCTGGTCTTCCTGCCGTTTACTTACATTTTTTAAAATTAGGGTTTGATTACATGCATAAAGGTGAAATCATGCACGGTGGTAATTTCCTCTCCGTGCCCGGGACAGCTTGGCTGCTCATCCCTTTCCGTCCTCTCCCTCCTCCCTCGCCCTCCACCCCCTACCTCCTCTGTGTCCTCATTCACGCTGGAGACTGAGATGGAAAGGTGCCAGGATCCCAGGAGCAAATGCTGGGAGAAAAGGAAGGCAGTGGTTCGGTTGCTACAGAGACCTCGGCCAGTCACAGAAAGTTCTGGAAGCTGGGATGGTGTTTGGACATTATGCCGAGTCCAGGCAGGGAGTGAGGCCTCTGTCCACTCGCATCCACTGGACACTGACTGTGGACTCACCTGCGGAGGGCACGGGACCTTGGGGAAGCAGCTCCCCGTGGCTGAGGGCCAATTCCCCAGAGGAACTCAGCTGTGGGCTTCAAGCACCCAAGGCTGTTAGCGGCAGAGCGCGGAGGTCCTGAAGCACAGAACATCGACTCCTCTGCTTCACAGTCCGGGAAGCAACTTTTTTTTTTTGGGACCAGGGATTTAACCCAGGGACCCTTAACCACTGAGCAACATCCCCAGCCCTTTTATTTTGAGACAGAGTCTTGCTAAGTTGCTGAGGCTGGCCTTGAACTTGTGATCCTCCTGTCTCAGCCTCCAGAGCAGCCGGGATTACAGGCGTGCGCCACCATACCCAGACGGAAGTAGCTCTTCGATGTGTTAAAAAAACTACATAATATAATCATGAAACCTCAACTACTAAGGGTTCAGCTCCCAAGCAGCCCCACCTATTGGGAACACATTCTCCCCCAAGGAAAGTGAGTTAAAAATGTATTCAGGCAGACAACAGATGTCCCCAAGTCTGTGCTCCAGGCCCCCTAGGGAGTACATTCGATAAACAAGCTAATAAACTTGATAAAATCAATGAACTTTAATCATAGAAGACTCCCTGCACAAGAAACCTGGCAATAAGAGTTTCTATGCTATTCACTTTAAAAATAACAAATTGAGAGGTATTTTTAAAACCTCTTAAACACAGGAAATGTAACCACTAACAATACACATGTGAGGGAAGAGCCAGGGAAAATGACAGCAGTAGAAAATGAAAAATGCCCGAACTTAAATGGCACAGGAGCCTGGAGCCACGCAGCACAGGAAAATAAAAGGCCAGTCACAGCGTGTTGATGAGCCCAGGGGAGTCCGGCGTCACAGCTCACCCTGATGGGCGTTCACAGAACACCTTCAGAAGACGCTGCCTGACGCATTTTGTTTATAATAGAAAAACAAAGTTCAGAACGATTTCCTTCCAGAAGAGCTGATTTTTCTGAGTGAGAGTTAATTTTTCTCATTTGCTTTGTTTTTCCTTTACTTATTCAGTGCTAGGAACTGAACCTGGGTCCTTGCCCGTGCCAGGCAAGCTCTCTACCACTGAGCCCCCTCTGCAGCCCCCAGAAGAGCTGATTTTTTTTGTGTTTGTGTGTGTGTTTCTTGAGGGTTTTTGTTTCTTTATTTAAAAGATTTTTATTTTTCTAAAAGCTTGTCTGTGGGGCTCAGAGGTAGAGTGCTGGCCTGGCATGAGCAGGACTTGGGTTCGAACTCCAGCACCGCAGGCACAACTAAGTGTTGGGGACATGAAAGCCACATGAAACAATAAAGAGGATTGATTCTTTTTCTCTTATTAAAAAAAAAAAAAAAAGCTGGTCTGCATCTTGGTGCCCTCTGGAAGCCGACTACTCAGAATCTCAGAATGCGTCTGGTTCTGCCGAGGGTCCGCAGAGCCAGGGACGCACAGGCGTGGGAGGGAGAGGTTGACGGGCACGGCTTCAGTGGAGGTGTTAGTGGGCGGCGGGGCCTCTGTGCCCTGTTCCTTTCCTTCCTTAATCAGGTACGCGTGGAGCGGGCAGAGCCTTCCAGGTGAGCTGGACAGGTTGATTCCAAGCTGGCGCTGCCTCCCCAGCTCTCTCATCCCACCCGGGAAAACCTCCTGCCAGCATGCACGGCTCTGCTGTGCCCTGGGGTCCTCCAGTGAAAGGGGGATGTTCAGGGGGAAGGGCAGTGTGCAGCGTGCACAGATGCAGGGTGTGCACAGACGTGGGGCATGCACAGACATGGGGGTGCACAGACATGGGGGGTGCACAGATGTGGGGCATGCACAGACATGGGGGTGCACAGACGTGGGATATGCACAGACATGGGGTGTGCACAGACATGGGGGTGCACAGACGTGGG
>PVKS010027089.1:0-11122 GCA_004027875.1 Aplodontia rufa | reverse complement strand
GAACTCTGGCTGGGAAGGAAGCCTCCTGTAGGAGGCAGGTGCACGAGGGCAGCTGCTGACCACACTGCTGCATTGACACGGGCTGACTTGTAGATGAAGCCCCCCACGCAGGGTGGCCAGCAGGACAGTTCCCGAGAGCACCAAGTGGGGTCAAAAACTCCAGAAGGAGTTGACCCCCGACTGGCGGAGGTTGCTCCAGGAGGACCCCAGTTCTCCGGGAAACCTCGCAGTGATAAATCCGCAGACAGCTTTGACAGTCAGCGACAGCCCCTCTGTCTTAGCGAGAGCTCTCTGCTTGAGCCTTACTTTCACGTACAGTGAAATTCTCTTGCCTGACTCTGGTGTCTGACTTGAAATTTTCTTTTGCTGTAACGCAAGAACCGAGGCCTGGGGTTTCAGCACCCTGCTTTCCTGCGACAGACTGATTCTCCTCCGGGTGAACAGAAGGTATTCCCGAATATGTTCCTAGCTGGGGAGCCAGGGCACTCATTCTGCGGCTGCTGAGCAACTCTGAGACGCTGGCCGCAGCTTACGCAATCCCTGCTATCAGGAAGATCTTCAGTAATCGCGGGCACTCCTCCTATTTCAACAGCTACACGGGAGCTTTGCTGACACCTTAGATGAAGCCACCTTTCTCCCATTCATAAAGCCACAGAACAAGCATGTCCTGAAAATCTGAAGGCCACCAAAGAGCTGGACTTGAACTTTTCTTTTTAACCTTGAAATCTCTTTGACCTTCCTATAAGATCTTTATGCCAGGAAAACAGTCAGGAATCCTAAACGCATTTAAATCTGTTCTCCCTCACCAAACAAGCTTTGTTCTTGGTTTATAGGACCTTTGGTGGTGGTGGGGAGGGTGCTGGGGGTGGAACCCAGGGCCTCCTGCAGGCTGGGCAAGCTCTCTGCCACTGAGCCAAAACCCCCAGGCCTTTTTTCTTTTCTTTTATTGAGAACAGGAGAGAGAGAGAAAATCAAGTTTTCCCCCAGGGCTGAGGACTGAACCTGGGGCCTTGCGCCCCACCATTAACAAAATCCAAATTCTGAACACAGATCAAGGGAGAGATAAACCCCAAACCAAAATCTTATACTTTTATGAAAAAAAAACCAAGACTTTATTTTCTTTATAACAGCAAAAAACAAAGGTGCCAAGCTTGGCAGTAGGGCCCTTGTCTGACCTGCTCAAGGACCCAGGTTCAAATCCCAGCACCACTTACACAACTAAGTGGGGGAAAAACAAAAACCAGATGAAAACTCAAAAGCAAATCTCTCTATCTGACTTCATCTCTTCTCTCTCTTTTTTTTTTTTTTAAGAGAGAGAGATTATTTTTAGTTTTTCCCCTGGTTCTCGTTGCTCTGTGTGCAGTGCTGGGGTTTGAACCCTGGACCTTACGCATGCCGGGCAAGCACTGTAACCACTGAGCCAACGCCCCAGCCCCGTTCTCTCCCTCTCTTTAAACAAACAAGAAGAACAAAACCGAGGGTGCCTGTCTTTGAAAGAGCCGTTGGGTGATGAATTTCTACTATTTTATTATTTGCACCTTAATGAGAAAACGCAGATTTGAGCGTAGTCTGTATTCCTCGCTTTCTGTATTGGGAGGAATAGAGCTAACACCATCGGAAGTGGCATTTTGGTGGTGTTAATGATTAATTAAAGCCAATTGTGCAGGGATAACTTCTGGAATGTGCATGGCCTGCGGGGAAAAATGGTTAAATGACACTGGTGACAAGACTTACAGTATTCTTGCTAAAGGAGCGATGTTAAAGCTTTTCCAAGCTGTGGAGGATCTGAGTGTACGGCTGGCGATTTCATTCACTCACTCACTCACTTATTCCTACTTTACCTAGCGTGGGAACACAGCCAGCAGCTGTCACTGTTCCCTGAGACTAGAGAGCAGATTACAGGTTTCCAGCTTCCAGGCATGGCAGAAAAATGGGTACCAGACTTGACGTTCCGCTGAGAACAACCAGAGAAGCAGACAGAATGTGTGGCAGAGGGGTTCCCGGCCGCAGAGGGCACGGTCCTGCGACCCGTAAGAAGCCGAGCAGCCAGGTCCCGGCTGAGCCGCCTTCTTGGTGGGGACGCTGGAGCAGAACGTGGGGGTCTTGCTGAGTGAGGAGACAGAGGCTCTAGCTCAGGGAGGCTGAGGAGGTGGAGTGCACGGAACAGGGGGATGGCGAGGAAGAAGCTCCAGAGAAAAGGATCCAGAAGTTTCCATGAGTTTCTCTCTGGATTCTGTCTGAAAACTAAACTGAGCATGCACAGAATGAATCACACCCAAGCAAGGCAAATGAAAACTACCGGAAAAAGCGTAACAAATATTAGGAAGTTAGAAGCTAAGCAATTCATAGACCCAAACAATGCTGGGAAATGTTCAAGTATCTACCTTTTTTTTTTTAAAGAGAGAACAGTGAGAGAGAAAGAGAGAGAGAGATCAATTTTATTTAGGTTTTCGTGTGTTTTTTGCTGCTCTGACACTTGGCTGTGTACTCGGTGCTGGGGTTTGAACTCGTGTTCTCACACATGCCAGGCAAGCGCCGTAACCACTGAGCCACGGCTCCAGCCCCAAGTTCATACCTCTTTAAACACTCAGAAAATCCTCTAGACCGCTCAGAAAGCCTTAGCCTTAGAAGCAGGGTTACACTGAGCATAGATTGCAAGCATCCTACGCCCACAGCAAAGTTTTAAAATAAGGACCCAGCTGACCTGCATGTTAAAAGCCTTCCAAATTCCCACCCCCAAAATACTCTTTGAAGGAAAATAACAAAATCTAAACGCGCAACATAAAATTTCACAATGTCCAGTATCCAATAAAAAAAAACCAGCAGGAGAGGTTTGTGAAGAAGCAGGAAACGTGACTTAAAGCTATAATAAAATTAATCAATAGGAACAGCCCTGGAAATGACAGAGAGAATGGAGTCGCCAGACAAGAACTCGAAACGCTGCTATGAATGTGTTCAAGGGTTTCGATAAAAATATGAACGAAAATAAAAAATAGAGGCACACGAAAGACGAGTGGGCATTCGAGAACTGAAGGTACAATATCCACCGTGAGAAAATCACGGGGGGAGACGACTTCTCAGAGGATACAAAGTAAGATCCGGAGGGGCTCAGCGGTTACGGCGCTGGCCTGGCGCGCACTAGGACGCGGGTTCGAACCCCAGCTCCGTGTACTCAACTAAGTGTCAGAGAAACAAAATCCACATGCAAAAATAAATAAAATTAATTCTCTCTCCCCACACCCCTGTCTCTCTCTCTTACCAAACAAACGAACAAAAACAAAAAACAAAATAACAAATAAAATCTCTTATAACCCAATCATTCCACCTCCAAACTCTTCCACTGTTTCGCACGTGAGATTTGGGGGGCCTCATATGTAAACCACAGCAGAGGTTCAGGAGTTTTTAATTCTGATGAAACTCAGTTTATCTGCTTTGAATTTATGGCTTGTGGTGCTGCATTTAAGAAACCATTGCCAAATCCAACGTCATGAAGATTTCCCCTGCATTTTCTTCTAAGATTTTTATAGTTTTAGGTCTAAATTGAGGTAAGAGTCCAGCTTCAGGCAAATACCCAGTTTTCCCAATGATATTTGTTCTAAAGATCTCTGCCTCCCTATCAGATGTCTTCAGTCCTGCAAAAAAATCAGCGGGGCCATAGGCAGGGGCTGTCGCTCAGTGGTGGAGCGCTGATCGGCTCGTCTGAGGCCTGGGTTCAAGCCCCAGCACTGGAAAAGAAATAGATAGAAGCTTCCCTTGCTGCGACACTTTGGAAGCTTCCCTTGGTGTGACGTCCTGTGTCTGAGCTCTCAGTTCCATCCCATTGGTCACCAATGCCACTGCCACACTGTGCCATTGTTTTCACTTTATAGCTTTGTCCCAAGTTTTAAAATCGGAACGTGTGATTCTCCGGATTTTTTCTTCTTTTTCAAGATCATTTTGGTTATTTGGAGTTCCTTGAAACTCTATCTGAATTTTAAGGTAGATTTTGTTTCATTTCTGCAAAAGAAAAAAAAATTTTAAAACCCATGACTGGGCTTCGAATAGGGATTGTGTTGAATCCGTGTATCTTTTTGAGCAATATTGTCATTTTAAGAAAATTAAGCTTTCCAATCTGTGAACAGAGGATGCTTTTCCACTTATTTAAATTTTCCTTAATTTCTTTAATCAATGTTTTATAGTTCTCCATGTACCAGTCTTGACTCTGCTTTGTTAAACTCATATCTAAGTGTTTTATTTTTCATGCTTTTTTAAATGGAATTGTTTTCTTAATTTTCATTTAGGATTACACACTGCTAGCGTATAGAAATACAACTGATTTTTGCCTATTGATTTTGTATCTTGAAACTTTGCTGAATTTATTAGCTCTAATGGGTTATCTTTCTAAAAAAATTTATGAGTTCTAATAGGTTTTCTTTCTTTTCTTGGGAGGCACCAGGGATTGAACCCAGGGAGCTTAACGCCTGAGCCACATCCCCAGCATGTTTTATTGCTTTTATTTTGAGATAGGATTCACTAAGTTGCTGAGAGCCTCTTCCTGCCTCAGCCTCCAGAGTCATTGGGATTACAGGTGTGTGCCACCATGCCTGGAAGGTTTTCCTTTTTAAAAAATGTTTTATTAGGCGCTGGAGTTGAGACTCATTGGTAGAGCGCTTGCCTGGCATACACAAGAACTCAGTTTTGAACAACTGTCAGATAAACTAAAAAAAAAGAAACAAAAAAAAGGTTTTATTACTGCATTATAGTTATACATAATAGTAGGTTCATTTTGACTTTTTATTCATTCATGAATATAATTTGTTCCATTTTTGTCCCCAGCACTTCCTGTTTCCCTCCCCTCCCACTTCCCCCTGCTCCACTTCCTGTACTGTAATGATCTTCCTGCCGTTTATTTATTTTTAATGTGTACTTATAGAGGAGTGTTTGTCAGTTTCTTCTACATGGAAGATTCTATCATCTGCAAATAGAGATCATTTTGGTTTTACCTTTCCAATTTTGATGTTTTAAATTTCTTTTTCTTGCCTAATTTCTCTGGCTAGCATTCCTACGTTGCGTAGAGGTGGTAAAAGTGGGCATCCGAGTCTTATTTCTGATCTTAGGAGAAAAGCTTTTGCTATTTACTGTGATATCTGTGGATTTTTTGTGTGTGGCCCTCATCAATAGAATGGAAGAAGATCCACTCTATTATTAGCTTAGTGAGCGTTTTTAATTATGAAAGGGCATTGGATTTTGTCAAGCGTCTTTTCCGTGTCAACTGATGTGGATCATGTAATTTTTCTTCCCTTCATGTTATTAAATATAATGGATTATACCATTAGTCTTCTGTGAAACCACACAGAAGAAATCTTAATAGAAATCTTACTTGCTCATGGTGTATAATCCTTTTAAAATTCTGATGATTCAGTCATCTGGAATATGTTCTGTCCTGGAGAATGTTTCTCTCTGTCTCTGTTTCTCTCTGTCTCTGTCTCTGTCTCTGTCTCTCTCTCTCTCTCTCTCTCTCTCTCTCTTTTTAAGAGAGAGGGACAGTGAGAGGGAGAGAGACAGAGAGAAATATATTTTTTTTAATTTAGTTTTTCATGTGGCCTTCACTGCTCCAAGGCTTGGCTGTGTACATGGTGCTGGGGTTTGAACCTGCGTACTCGTGCATGCCGGGCACGCATCACAACTGCTGAGCCACCGCTCCAGCCCCCGGAGAAGGCTTCTTGATCTTGAGAAGAATGTATTCTGCAGTCGCTGGGCAGAGGGTGTGAGATGTGTCTGTTAGGTCTAATTTATTTGTAATGTTGTTTGGGTCCTTCACTTCCTTATTGCTCTTCTGTTTGGTAGCACTACCCATTACTGAGAGTGGGTTATTGAAATCCTCAACAATTATTATAGAACTGTCTATTTTTCTCTTCCGTTCAGTCCATTTTTGCGTAATATATCTTGGGGCTCCATTGGTAGATACGTATATTGTTATATCTTCTTGATGAATTGAAATTTTATCAATGTCCAATGCTCTGCTATGTCTTCTGTGAACATTTTTGACTTAAAATCTATGTTATCGGGCAATAATATGGCTCCTTCATTTTTTTTATGGTGGCTATTTGCATGTAATGTCTTTCCCCATCATTTTATTTTCAAACACTTTGTGTTCTGCTATGTAAATCTCTTGTAGACAAAATATAGATGGACCATGTCTTTAAATCCATTCTGTCGATCTCTGCCATTTAATTGTAGAATTAAATCCGTTTGCACAAAGTGATTATTCATAAGGAAGGAAGTGCATCCTTCTGCTTTTTAGCTGCTTGTCTTCTGCTTTCTTTGTTCCTCAATACCTTCACTAATGACATTTTGGGGGGAATTTTATTTTGTTTGCAACCTACCATTTTGATTCTTTATCTTTCCTTTTAAGTCATTATCTTGGTGGCTCATTTGGAGATTACTATTAACATCTTAAGCTTCTAACAACCTACTTTGAATAGTATCAACTTAATTTTAGGAGTATGCAGATAATATATAAAATACAGCTTCATTTTTTAGCCTTTATAGAAATTACCACCACAGGTTACATTACCTACCATGAATTTAAATAGTAGTTTTATGCATATGTCCTTTAAATCATACATATAACAGAAGAGTTACGAAGCAAAAGTAAAATAACACTGGGTTTTGTCTTCACCTGTGAAGTTACCTTTATGTTCTTCTCCGTGTGACTTTGAGTTGCTGGGCAGTGTCCTCTGATCTGGCTTCTCCTGTACCATTTCTTATAGGGAAGGGGTCCTAATAACAAACCCCCTTCGCTTTTGTTTGTCTAGGAGATCTTACTTTCCTCTCGAGGAGGGATCATTGCTTTTGGAAAAAATAATTATTTTTTTAAGAGAGAGGGACAGTGATAGAGAGAGAGAATCAATTTTACTTAGTTTTTCACGTGGCTTTCGTTGTTCTGACACTTCATTGTGTAGGTGGTGCTGGGGTTCAAACCCATGTCCTTGTGCATGCGGGGCAAGCACTGTAACTGCTGAGCCACCGCTCCAGACCTGGAAAATACAATTCTTAATAGAATTCTTGGGTGACCGCTTTTTCACTTTTTCTTTCAGACCTTTAAAAAGTCATCCCACTCCCTTCTGGCCTCCAGCGTTTCTGATGAGCAATCAGCTGCGGATCTTCGGCGATCCGCGGATGTGAGCTGCTCCTCTCCAGATGCAGCTTCTGAGTTTACTTTGCTTGGAGTTTGATGATTACATTCATGTCTTCCATCAGAGTTGAGAAGATTCAGCCATCATCCCTTGAAAATTTTTCTTTGTTCAGGAACCCCCATGATGTGTAGATTGCAGCATTTTATGATTTCCCCAGGTCCCTCTAGCTCGGCTCAGTTTTCATTCCATTCTGCAAACCGGATTCTTTCTTTCCTTTTAAAGAAGGAATCAATTTTATTTATTTTTCCATCTGGTTTTTGTTTTTCCAACGCTTAGTTGTGTATGTGGTGCTGGGGTTCAAACCCCAGCTGCTAAGCCCCTGCTCCAGCCCCAAACTGGATTATTTCAACTGCCTTATCTGCACGGCTGCTGATTTCCTCATTTACTTGCTCAAACCTGCTGTTTGATTCGTACTGTATTTAATTTGTTTTAAGCTATTGGACTTTCCAGTTCCAGATTTTCCACTTGGTTTATTTTTATAATTTCTATTTCTTTTTATACAATCCTTATTTGCTAAAATATTAGTCTCCAGGTTTCCTTTAATTCTTTGTCCGTGGTTTCCTTTAGCTGATCAGGCACATTTAAGACAATTGATTTAATGTGTTTGAGGGTTGGTTCCAATGTCCGATCTTCCTCACGGACAGTTGCTGTAAAATATTTTATTTTTATTGCAGACAAGACGTATTTCCCCATTTGTTCATATGCTTCGTACGTTTTTGTTTGTTAAGATCTGGGAACTTTGATCATTTTAATGTGGTTGCCTTTTAAATCAGATTCTTATCTTAAAAGAGAATAAGTGTATTCTCTATAAATATAAATAGATCCTATTTTTAAAAAAATATAAAGATACAGATCAGGGGGCTGGAGCAGTGGCTCGGTGGTTATGGTGCTCGCCCGGCATGCGCAAGTACACGGGTTCAAACCCCAGCACCCACTTACACAACTAAGTGTCAGAGCAACGAAAGCCACGTGAAAAACTCAATAAAAATTGATTCTCTCTGATTCTTTCTCTGTCTCTCACTGTCTTTCTCTTTAAAAAAAAAAGATACAGATCAGTAAAGCTGTGCCACCTGACACATACAAAAGGTTCTAATAATTAATTAATAAAAGATAAACGACCCCATTAAAAATAGGCAAAGAGGCAGACTAGACATTTCTCTGAAAGATATACAAACAGCCAGGCAGGACGCAGGAAGATGCTTGGAATCGTCGGCTCTCAGGGAAATGCAAGCTGAAAATAAAGTGAGCTGAGATCACACCCACTAGGGTAGCTACGAACCAAAAGGCAGATAACAACAAGTGTTGGAGAGAATGGGGACAGAGGGGAACCCTCCTACGGGCTGCACTATGTGAAACCAGCAAGGTCATAAGCTAGAAAGTCAATATACCAAAATCACTCCATTTCTGCAAGGAAGAAGCTAGAAAATAAAATTTTAAATCTTTTTAAAAGAGAGTCCCAATTTTATTTACTTTTTTTACAAAAACTAAGTGTTTTCATAACACTTAGTTGTGTTTATGGTACCGGAGTTCAAATCCAGCCCCTCGCAACGCCAGGCAAGAGCTCTACCACTGAGCCACTGCTCCAGCCCCCCCAAAATTTAAAGTATTTTTATAGTAACACCCAAAACACAATTATTCAGGAAAATATGTGCAAGACCTACCGAGTGAAAGCTAGAAACATGTCTAGGAGAAACTAAAGACCAAATTAAATGAAGAACTAAACCATGTTCGTGGACTAAAAGACCAATTTTTCTCAAATTGACCTATAAATTCAACATAATCCAAAAGTCTTTTTTAAATTTTTTCAAATGCAATCTTTTTTTAAGAGAGAAGGACAGTGAGAGAGAGAGAGAGAGAGAGAGAGAGAATCAATTTTTATTGAATTTTTCATGTGTCTTTCGTTGCTCTGACACTTGGTTGTGTGCGGGAGTGCTGGGGTTCGAACCCGTGTCCTCGTGCATGCTGGGCAAGCACTGTAACTGCCAAGCCACCGCTCCAGCCCCCAAAACAGTCTTTTTATAAAAAAAAAGAAATTGATAAGCTGATTCAAAAATTATATGGAAATGAAGAGGATCTAGCCTAGCCAAAACAATTTGGGAAAATAAAAATAAAATTAATAAATCACCTAAGTTCAAGGTTTACTCTAGGGAGATGGTAATCGATACAATGTGGTATTGCTGTGTGGATAGACCTAGAAATCGATGGAAGATAAAATGAATCCAGAAATAAACTCATAGATACACAAAAAGTAAAACGGAGTATTTAAACAAAGTTTACCTAGAAGGTGTTCATCATAAAATGGTAAAAAATGCAAACTACATTTATGAAATTCTTGCTGAAATGGAAGCTGTTTCATTTAGGACGTTAGAATTAACAATTAATGAGCAAAGATGCACGATGACGATGACGTTGTCCTGTATCACATGCTTTTGTGAGGGGACTTGACGTGCTGGAGCAAGCGTGGGCTTTGGAATTAAACCTGATCACCGTCACACCCCCACGAGCTATCAACACGCATGAGGGCTCACCGGGTTCCTGGCAGCAGAGCCTGAAGATCGTACATTGTCAAATCCTAGCGACGAATCTGTGTGGTGGGTACTTTATGGTTACCCGCGTACAGAGAGGACACGGAGGACTGAGAGCAGTAACTCGGACCATGTTTACACATTTTATAATTCATAAAACTGGCGATTAATCCCAAGTTGATTGATCTTGGAGCCCAACTTCTGAACTCTTTCGCTATCTTGAATTCCAGTTTGGTACTTATCAGTCCTGACAAGTATCTGAAGGTCTTTGAGCCTCTGGCAAAAGACATGAGGGCAAGGATAATTTCAGGAGGGCCATTAGAGAGATTAAATGAGATAATTTAAGTTAAATCTCTTACCTAAGCATTGGAAATAATGCGATAAATAATAATTTATCTTTAGACTCAGTTGCTGATATGTATGATGTAGGACTTCTTGGGAATCAACACAAAAGTCTTAATAAAAGTCGTATGCAAGCAATAAAATACTAAAATGCAAAACAAATTCTGATAATTATTGTAAATGCCCAACAGCATAACTGGAGACTAGCCGTGACTTTTAAAAATTTAGCATATAAAATTAAAACTCCAAGGATGGCCCCGAAACAGTAATTCCCAAACCTGTCTGCTCAGCAAAATCACCGGGGAAGTGTTTGTAAAAAGCCTATTTCTTACATTTCATCTAGACAGACTTACTGGTTTAAAATCTTTGATGGTGGTGGCCTGGAATCCAGGTGATTTTAAAGCAATACCAAGTTTGGAGAAAGACTTCCTTAGGAAAACTTGTTCATGTTTATCAATCATTCCATGAAAAGTGAATGGACTTCAGTTACATGTCAAAGCCCTGTGTTGGGTCCTAAGACCAAAGATGTGCTGTCAGTGACATCAACTGCTCTCGATGGCCATCTCTGAAGTATATAATGGCATTCCTTGTAGTATTTAAATATTCCCCGTTTCTTCATAAAATGCCTTCTTGATAAATATCAAACACTTCCTGGTAAAACCCTTGTTTTCTATCCAGGTTCTTCTAGAGAAACAGAACGGACAGGATATATAAGTTGGTTTTCTGTATTCACAGGTTCTTCATCCTTAGATTCAACAACAGGAGATCAAAAATATCCAAAAAATAAAAATTGCATGGATCCTGAACGTGTACAGAATTGCGTCCCTGCCATTATTCCCTAAACAATCCGGGATAGCAGCTATTTACACAGCATTTACATAGCAGTAGGTATTAGAATAATCTAGCGATGGTTTGGAGTATGAGGGAGCATGGTGTGGGGTGTGCTCAATTACTGGGCCATTTTATATAAGGCAATTAAACACCTTCAGCTTTTGGGGTCTGGGGTGTCCGGGAGCAAATCTCCCATGGACACCAAGGGACAAGTGTGTGTGTGTGTATGCGTGTGTATGTGTGTAT
>PVKS010027088.1:0-27892 GCA_004027875.1 Aplodontia rufa | reverse complement strand
GAAAGAAAGTGATATCACTAACTCTATAAATGTTATTGAAATATTACAAATTTGGGTTGGAGCAGTGGCTCATCAGTTACAGTGATTGCCCGGCATGCACAAGGACGCAGGTTCTAATCACACACCCATACACAATAAAGTGTTGGAGCAAGGAAACCCACATGAATAAAACTGATTCTCTCTTTCTCTCTCACTCTAACACTCTTAAAAAAAAGATGATAGAAATTATGCTAATACATTCAAAATTTTAAAGGGTAAAATTCTTTCAGAGTCACAGACTACCAAACTTCCTAGAGAACAAATAAGTAAACTTAATAATCTATCTCTTTTTACTGCATAATAATAATAATAATAATAATAATAATTGTAATTATAACAGCTGAAAACTTTAACAAAAAGAAAAATCCAAGTGAGAATGGCTTATTGGTTAGTTCCTTCAAATATTTAAAGACAAAATATTAATTCTACATAAAATCTTTTAGAAAATTAAAATGGAGTGAATGCTTTTGAGCTTCTCTAGACTAGAAAGTCAACATTGCTTAGATACAGAAAAGTTCTAAAAATTCTAAAAGGATGCAAAAAATTCTGAATAAAATGTTAATAAATCAATTCTGATCATAAAAAAGCAATAAATCAAAATGTATGGAAAGAATGCAAGACTGATTATATTATCAATCTAAATATGTTTCTGTATAAATAAACAACCCAACTATTTTAAATGAGCAAAAGATTTGCATACCTTAAAAAAGATATGCTGATGGAAATGAAGTGCATGAAAAGGTGATCAACATCATTAATAACTAGCAAAAAATTAGTTAAAATCACAGAGATACATAAAGGACTGGCTCTATTACATTTTGGCATGAATATGTAGCAACTAGGATGTGCAAACCCAGGCCTTAGGTCCAGGACTGACTAACACACCGCAACACCCTCACCCAGGACCACCCCACACCGAACCTTACCCACCCAGCCACCATGAGTGGACCCCAGGTCTCTGCTCCAGGGTCAGCAGGTGGGCCCAGGACACCCATGCACAGCTAATCTGCCCAGACACCACATGTAGGACCCCTGGGCTCTGCTCTGGACAGGCAGGAGCACACAGAACACCATCCCTAAGATCCAGGAGACAACCCAGCAAGTCACCTTGTACAGAACCTCAGACCTCTAGAGACATACAACATCCCAAATTGATGCAGGATGATATTGAAATCCAAAATAGCCCAGTAACAGGCACTGAAATCTATAGAGCAATTACAATCCTTCCAAAGCAGGACCTGATGGATTCCTCACTGACTATTACCACACCTATGAGGAGGAGCTAACACCTCCCCTTCTTAAGCTATTTCAAGAAATTGAAAAAAAAGGGACTCTCCCAAACACTTCTTATGAAGCAACCATAACTCTGATACCAAAACCCAACAAAGACAAGTCAAAAAGAGAAAACTACAGACCAATATCCCTGATGAATAATTAAGATGCAAAAAAGCCTTAATAAAGTTCTAGCAAACCGCAGTCGAAAACACTCAAAAAGATAATTCATCACAATCAAGTGGGCTTCATTTTAGGGATGTAAGACTGGTTCAATGTACAGAAATCAATAAATGTGTTTCATCACTTAAGCAGAATTAAGGATAAAAATCTTATGATCATCTCAATGCATGCAGAAAATGCCTTCAATAAAAATCCTGCCCCTCTTTATGCTCATAACTCTAGAGAAAAATGGGATCAAAGAAACTTATCTTAACTTGGTAAAGGCCATATATTATATCAAACCCACAGTTAATATAATACAAAATGGAGAAATGCTGAAAGCATTTCCACTAAACTACGGAAAAAGACAGGGCTGCCTGCTCTCACCACTTTTATTCAATACAGTCTTCAAGACCCTAGCCAGAGCAATGAGGCAAGAGAAGTAAATCAAAGAGATAAGAATAGGAATAGAGAAAGTCACACTATCCCTTTTTGCTGATGAAATGATCCTATATCTTAAAGATACAAAAAACTCCACCAGAAAACTACTTGAGCTTATAAAGAGATTTAGCAAAGTGGCAGGCTACAAAGCGCTATGCAGATTCAATGCAATCCCCATCAAGATTCTAATGTCATTCTTTACAGATGTAGAAAAAGCAATTTTCAAATTAATTTGGAACAACAAGAAGCCCATAATTGCCAAAATATTACTAAGCAAGAAGGACAAAACAGGTGGTTTTGCAATATCAGATCTGAAATTATACAATAGAACGGTTGTAACCAAAACAGCATGGTACTTGTATTAAATAGGAATGAAGACCAATGGAAAAGAACACAACACTCTGAGACTAGGCCACAAATCTTTAATGATCTGTTCTTTTACAAATGGGATCAAAAATTAACATGGAGGAATGACAACCTATTCAACAAATGATGCTGGAAAAACTGGACAACCACTTACAGAAAGATGAAATTAGATCCTTATCTCACTCCTTGCAAAAAAATCAATTCAAAATGGATCAAAGAACTAGTGATTAAACCTGCTACAATATAACCGCTAAAAGAAAAATTAGAAGGAACACTCCAGCATACGGGAGTTGGAATAGACTTCCTCAACAAGACTCCCAAAGAGAAAGCACTAAAGTCAAGAAATGGAACATAATCATGGCCTGTGATTCCTCTGACAGTATCCTAATATCCAAAATTTACAAAGAACTCAAATGACTTGATATCAAAATCACAAACACTCCAATCAATAAATGGACCTGAAAGCTAAATAGAAACTTCTCAACAGAGGAATTTGAGTAAGCAAGTGAATACATGAGAAACTCTTCTAAATTACTAGTAATAAGAGAAATGCAAATTAAAACTACATTAAGATTTCATCTCACTCCACTCAGGCTGGCAAAGATGAAGAATACAAACAGTAACAAATGCTGGAGGGGTTGTGGGGAGATAGGAACAATAGCACACTGTTGGTGGAACTGCAGATGGGTACAGCTACTCTAGACAGCAATGTGAAGAATCCTGAAAAAATTAGGTTTAGATCCACCATAAGACCCAGTTATCATTCCACTTTTCTGGCCATTTTCCCAGAGGAGTTAGAGTCAGCACATTACAGTGGCCGCAAAATCAATATTCAAGCAGCTCAATTTACAATACCTAAATTATGGAATCAACCCAGATACCCCTTATTGTATGAATGGATCCTAAGCTGGGTTGTATATATATATACACACATTTATACACACACACAATGAAATTCTTTTCAGCTATTAGAAACAAAGCGATTTTGTGACCTTTGAACATAAATTGATGGCAATGTAAGAAATCATGCTGAGTGAATTTAGCCAAACCCAGAGACTCGAGATTTGAATGTTTTCCCTCATTTGTGGATTCTAGACGAAAATGCAGGCTCGGGTGATAAGGTAGTCAAACTCATGTACTAGACCCAGCAAAGGAGTGGCAACATGTAACCTAGGGGACCCATAGATATTTGGGTGTAGCGAGTGAGGTGAGAAGAGGTGTAGAATATGAGTGGGAGGGAAAACATGGAGGGATCTAGGGAGGCAATGAACAAAGTAGCATACTCTTTACCCCCCACACACCCTTAGAAGTCAAATAGTATTTATGTAAGCATTTTAATTCTGGAAAATTCACAAATTATATATATAATATATATATGTTATATATATATATTATATATATATATATACACGCACAGAAAGATATATATACACATATATATATACATATTTATACATATATATAGACATATTGTAGAGTCATAATATAGAAGAATCAAGAAACTGAGGTGTGTGCAGCTGATGTAGGGGTAACTATGATTTAGATCAAATGCATATCATATTGCTCCTTTATAAACTCAACTCCTTAATAAAAAATAATAATATGTAGCAACTTTCAAACACTTCTGGTAGAAATAAAGATCAGAATAGTTCAGAAAAAATCTTTGGTAATTTCTTAAAAATATAGACATACTCCTACCATAAATAAACAATATGTTTATTTCATCTTGAGTATTTGACCAAGAAGAAAAATGATAAGAAAAGTAAGAAGAAAATGTGTGCATTTATGTTGATTTTTTAATTGATTTCATAGCTGAGTACTATACAGATTTTGGTATATTAATTTTATCTCAGTAAGGCTCTTTAGGGGAAAAAAAGCATGGCTATCTTACATCTTCAAGTTCTTGAAGGATGGGGAGATTCTCCTGAGAATTTTCAGTCATAACTTGTCCTGACATAGATTGGGTTTGCTGAACTACACTGACTAACTGCCTCTGGAAATTTCAAAATGAGAAGAGAATATAGTTTCCCCACATTGGGGGCATCTGAGGCATCTGGATAGGAGCTAAAACAAATTTATCTTAAGGGAAACCTTTCAATTCAGTCCCTGCAGCATTCCCACAATGAAATCAAGAAACTTGAATATGAGCTTGTAATCCAATATTCCCAAACATTCAAGAAAATAAATCACCATGAGTGAAAGTCAGCTGAGATACTCCAGAGGAGCCTCCTAGCATATAAATACTAGATGTATCATACGTAAAATATACATTTGAATATAATATTTAAAGATTGAAGTACAGAAGAAGAGCCATGGAAGATTTCAAAGTGAAAGAAATTAAAGTAAAAACAAAAGCTATAATCATTGAAGTTGCACACTAAATGGATAGATTACAGCATAAGATGAAATTTAGCAAAAAGAAAATCAGTAATCTGAAAGGTTGATCTGCAGAAATCACATGATATGACAAAAAAGTTAACAATGAAAGAAATTAAAAGATTTGAAGGGCATAATAAATGTGCTCCTAAGCATTATTTTACTCAGAAAGAATCATTAGACTATTTGAGGAAAACAAGGCAGAGAAATAAGGCTAAATTTTTCTATAATGTTAAAAATAAAGTATGAATATTTCAATTCAAGAGCTCATCAAATCCCAAGCAGCATAAAATATTCAAAAATTAACATATGAGTCAGGTATGTGAGAGAAATATACTAACCTGTGAGAAAAAAAAAACTCTCATCTATCCAAACGCAAAGAATGGCTTCAAAGATAAAAGCTACCACAAAGAAAAAGTGAGACTTTAATAACAGTCTTTGAAGATAGGGTGCCTGGTAATCAGGGACCCCCAGAATGGTTCCAACCAGCATTTTGTACACTTGATTCCTCATTGGCTAGGTACTATGGGATAGAGTCTTCCTGAATGCTGCCTGGGTTTTATTGTCTCCTATTGTTCTTATTTTTATTATGATTCTTATAACCTTTGGTATTGCCATCCATCCCAGCCATAATAGCATTCTGCGATGAAAATTGTCCATGAGAAGTTCTTGCCTCTTTAGGAACTCAGGTGACCATCCTGGTGATCAGGAGCACTTGGTAAAGTTCTTTCCACCTCAGATGAAGCTTGTCTTCTTTCTACATCTTGATTAAAATCAAGTCACCAGGTTGGAAGTGATGAGTTGTGAACTCCAGAGGAGGAGTCTGAGCAAGGAGCTTCTTTAACCTGAAGGATGGTAGAGTGGAGGAAATGGCCAGTGTGTATTTTCTTAGAAATCAGCCTTTATGTCCCATGGTAGGGAATCCTGTATTTTTCCCCCCAAGAAATGGAGCCCATATAGCAGCTCACAGTAAATACTAGGGCTGGATAATCTACTAGAAAAGAAAACACACACACACACACACACACACACACACACATACATACACACCAGAAACCAAGTGAACTCATTCATAAACCAAGGCAGGAAAAACTGGACTAGAAATACTGCCTTAGTGGTTGGGAATTTTCAGAGGATGAGAGTGTGTGAGAGATGTGTCCTTGACATGGTGTGGTCTGGATCTTGGTTCCATTCTCCTGTGAGGGAAATAGCTGATGATGGATGAAGGGAGAGCTTAGAGTGTGGAAGAAATCCCTAGGAAGGGAAATTGAGCATACAGGAAGCAGCTTAGTATATACAAGAAATCTCCAGGAAGGAGGAATGCATACAAAGGGAAACTCTATTACAGGAAAGTATTGAAAACGTGGAACCAGGATAAAAATTATAGGCCTAGGGACAGGAATGAAAAATGGGAAAATCTCATATGTACGAGTCTTCTTTTCCTTAATAAATTTTCCCTGGGGCTAGAGCTGAGGCTCAGTTGTGTGGAGTGCTTACCTGCAATGCAGGAGCACCTGGGATCAAACCCCAGCACCACATGCACAACTGAGAGTCAGAGAAACAAAGTCTCTCTCTCTCTCTCTCTCTCTCTCTCTTCCCTTTAAAAAATAACATAAAAATAAAAAAGAACTTTTCCTTGAGGAACTTTTGAACTCACATATTCTTTAGTATTTTGTTCCGATTACTCTTTTTTTTGTCTAATAGGAGTCTATTTTTCTTTAATTCAGAAGGCAGCTATTCAACGGTTAACTCTCAAATACACTAGAAAAGAGATCTTCTCCTTTGAAGAGTCCCAAGCAGGGAAAGAAGAGTTGTCTGATGAATTTGAAAAGTTAAAAATATAAAACATCAATTGTTAAATTTAAAGTTAAGTACTCAACATCTTAAATTCTATATGGTAACATATTTGGGTCTACTAAATGTGTTTCTGTAAGTTGGTGAATGGAAAAACAGTTTTAAGGTTGCTTTGCTTCTGGGTCTAAAGTCAATACAAGGTTATTTAGAGTTAAAATTCTAATAGGCATAATTATGTATGCTAGGAATACAAAACGGTTCAGCTGAGTTTAAAGTACTGTGAAAAGAATAAAGTATTTCATCTTTTTGAAAAAGAATAATTTGTCTAAATTCAGAAATTTTATAAGAATTGTTCCAGAATATGAATTAAGAAAGGGTCTGGAAAAAAAGGGATATAAAAAAGTTCTAAGTATGGAAATATATTTTAGTACAGAAAATTGGAGGGAAAAGAAATGCTTCTGGATGAGACAGCATTTTGCATGATAAAATAATATTTTTATACTAAAGACCAAGATGAAAGAGAGGAACTAAAAATGTGAACAAATTATAAAGTATCTAAGTTAAGTTCAGGAAGTTTGTGGAAGGTAAAACTCAAAAAGTTTGGGTATGTGATTAAGTTGGCTATAATTACTACAGTAAGTAAAAATTATTGAAGGGATTTTCCCAGGTCAAATTTTAATACATGATATGAAACAAATTCGAAAACATTGATCTCTTCTTATCTATTCAGATAATTTCTTATGTCTGTTACATTTATTACATTTATTACTAAGGTAATCTAAATCTTAAAGGAATTAGAGTTTGTACCTGTTTTAAGGTCTTTTAAATGATTATTCTGTAACTGCTTAAAAACAAATGTTCTTTTGGGTTACTATAATATAGTCAATATCCTATGTAAATGTATCTACAGATACGCATGCATCTAAAATTAATGTTTGAGTCTTCTGTGTTATGTACAAGTTTGTAACATGAAAGTTTATGTATATTTATAGGCAAGGTAAACAATAAGTTTTCTCTCTTATGTATTGTGTCTGACATAAAAAGACCACAATGCCATTTAAAAATCTGGTTCATAATGTTTTGCTTTGATTAAATCATTTCTGATCATTACCACTGTTTCCTAAATGTACGACATTTAAGGTTAGCTTAGGAGAGCAATTTAACAAGCTAATGTTCTCCAAACTGAAACTGCCCGCAGAAACAGTTGCCTTCAGACTTGTCATTTAATGTTCTGTAGCTGGATAAAGGTGACCTGTTATCAAAAAAACTATATGTAGAATTAATTACACTGGAATGGAAATTTAAACATATTAAAAGAGAGAGAGAGAGAGAGGAACAGTGAAAGCGAGAGAAAGAGAAAATCAATTTTATTTACTTTTTCATGTGGTTTTCGTTACTCTGACACTTCTTTGGTTACGTGTGGTGCTGGGATTTGAACCCACATCCTTGTGCATGCTATAACCACTGAGCACCAAATATATTATTGAAAGATAACAAGGAAAACCTTATTTGTTTAAATGTTAACAATGTGGAACATAGAAACATTTTGCCACTTTCTCCGTAAAAAGTATAGAAAGTTAGGAGCTCTCTTAGCTTTTGCTTGATTTACATTTCAGATTGTTGTATAATGTCATTTATCAAAAGTCCCACCTCACCTGAGATAAGGCTCTGTCTCTTATCCTATTTCATGTTAGGATGACTCCAACGTAGGCTAGAATTAAGTTCATTTAAAGTTATGTTCAAAAGATAGAATTTTGTTATAAAGATTAATGTGACGTCAAAATAAGCAAGGAACATAATACAAAACTAAGCAAAGGTTTGGGTAAATCACGAAAGGTATTTAATGGGCTGGAGTGGTGGCATCATGGTTACAGCCCTTGCCTTGCATGGGCAAGGATCCAGATTCAAACCCCAGTACCACGTACGCAATGAAGTGTCCAAGCAACAAAATCCATATGAAAAACTAAATAGAATTGATTCTCTCCCTCTCTCTGTCCCCTTATCTCTTTAATAAAAAAGTATTTAAGGTTTAAAAGAGTTTTAAAAGAAAGTAAAATTTATAAAGGCTCTCATATGTGATTGAGTTGATACATTTATGGATATCTGAAGAAGCAAAATAAATACCAAAGATTGTTGGTATTGTTATTATAGAAATTATATTTCTTGATCCATAGCTATAATATAAACTGAATATGTTTTTGTTCTTGTTAACTTTAGTTTGTATTTTCCTTGTAAAACTTAATAACTGTTGCCTGTCAGTGTTTTGTAGAAGTACTACCTCTAATAGAAAAACTTAAGTTAATTTGAGATAAGTCATTGCCTATTGGACAGACAGGATATAAAATTGACTTCCAATACTAATGATCACCCAAATTAAATGGAAGGGATAATTATAAAATTATAGATGTTGAAGATGAAACACACTACTTCTAATTCAAGACCAGTGAAACTGGCCTGCTGGATGTTTTTAAAGGCAAAACCTGGAGACCGAAGTCAAGGAAGTAAAATGGCCAAGAAAAAAGTAACCTATACTTTGGCCCCTGACAAATCTCAGCCAACTTTTAACAATAGATAGTAAAAAAATCATTTTTGACCAACTTGATGTTAACACCTGTCAGGAGGGTATGACCAAAATACAACCATACATGAATTTTTAAAAGGTAAGACTATGGTTCCTTTAATGTGACTTCAGATGTACATTTGTGTCAGACCTTCCAAAAGTAAGTAAAACTAGGAGATTATAAAGGAAGAATTTTTATACAGGAGTGCCTGATGTATATCAGAAAAAGTTCTGTCAGGGGCTAGAGAGATGATTTAACAGTAAAGTGCCTTCCTGGCATGCACAAGGACCCAGGATCAACCCCCAGCACCACATACACAACTAATTGGAGGAAAAACAAAAACGAGATGAAAAAAACATTAACGCTCTCTTTCTTTGTCTCTGCAGCTCTCTCTCTCTCTCTCTCTTTCTCTTTCAAAATAAAACAAACTGACAGAGTAACAATTTCATTCTGAGTCAATTTGAGACCTACAGATCTTCCTAACCTTCTGTATATAAGGACATTATCTATGTTTGTAGTTTGTTTTGGGGGTATTTTGGAGTTTATTTTCCCAGTATGATTATCTATCCCTGGTGTTTAGTATGAGCTGCTATATGGGCTCTCTTTCTTGGGGAAAAAAATTGCAGGATTCCCTACCATGAGAAATAAAGGCCGATTTCTAAGAAAATACATACTGGCCATTTCTTTCACTCTATCATCCCTCAGGTTAAAGAGACTCCTTGCTTAGACTCCTCCTCTAGAGTTCACAACTCATCACTTCCAGCCTGGTAACTTGATTTTAATCAAGACCTAGAAAAAGACAAGCTTCAACTGAGCTGGAAAGAACCTTACCAAGTGCTCCTGATCACCAGGATGGTCACCTGAGCTCCTGAAGAGGCGAGAACTCCTTCTCATGGACATCTCAGAATGCTATTATGGCTGGGATGGATGGCAATACCAAAGGTTGTAAGAATGGTAATGAAAATAAGAACAAAAAGTATAAAAAGGAAAAGGGCAGACTTGTGAGAAATAGAAACGCTGGTGGTCCATTTTCAGAATACAGTGTTTAGACTCAAATACACTATTGGAATCTAAGAAAGGCAGTCAGGGGGAAACAGAGCAGACAGGGAAGTACAAGCCGTTAACTCACACAATGGCACAGCCTATCGGGGTGGCAGATGCAAAGTCCATGCACCTGAATAGTCCTTTAACAAGCAGGAGGTGGGGAAGGAGTCAGCCTAACAGAGAGAGAACTCTGTCTTAAAAATTGTAACTTAGGTGAAGAAATAAGAGCTGCACACATGTCAGAATGCATCCATCCCCAGAAGGCCTTCCTACCACAAGAGAACAAAGGGAGGAGGGAACACCTAGAGTATATTTCTTCATGTCAGAATGCATCCATCCCCAGAAGGCCTTCCTACCACAAGAGAACAAAGGGAGGAGGGAACACCTAGAGTATATTTCTTCATGTCAGAATGCATCCATCCCCAGAAGGCCTTCCTACCACAAGAGAACAAAGGGAGGAGGGAACACCTAGAGTATATTTCTTTAATGCGATAGGAGACAGTAAAACCTAGACAACATTCAAGAAGACTGTACACCCCATAGTACAGCCAAAGAGGAACCATGGGAGGGACCTTGTGCTTTTGGTGACAAAATGCTGGTTGTACCCAATCTGTGTACCTGCTTCCTCCAGACACCGGGTCTTGAAATACACCTGATCTTGCAAGACCATCTTTAAAGTAAAACCTCATTTTTTACTATACCTGTCTTTCTTAGTATATTCCTCAGGTTTGCACAAGTGATGATGTTTCTCCCAAGTACTTGTACACAGCATTAAAATAGTAGTAGTTTTCAATATTTTATATTTACATTTCTCTGAAGCATTTTCAGAATATCTTCTCTATACATCAGCATACTGAGAACCTCTGTGAATATCAAGATTGTCATCCATTTAATAATATTTAATAATTCAACTTAAGAATATTCACAAGTGTAGTGATAGATAAGAAAGAAAACTAAAGTGATATGCAGGAGACCTAGATTGAAAGCTCACTTATGCCTCTTGCCAGTTCTATGTCATTGCTCCTCATATAAACAAGGAACAATCATCAGAGAAAGGAGGTGTAAATTTCTGTTCCATCTCCAACTATAATAATCTGATCTTGATTAAATCATTTCATTATTCTATACTTCATTTTCTTTTCTGGCAAATGTACTTAAATTACCATTGTTCAGGAATGTTAAAAGGGAAAATAGCATTAATAGAGAAATGCTAGAAGAATTTGGAAAAATATAAAACACAAATGCTACCTAATATGTTGAGTGTTCCAGTATTGTTAGTTCCCCATAAAAGCAAAATCTTTTACATTTGGTGCTGTTTTGCAAGTATGTTGTAGTAGATATGAATTCAAGATGGACTGGAGAGGTGGCTCAATGGTAGAGTGCTTGCCTGGTATTGTGAGGACCCAGTTTTGATCCCCAGAACCCCACACACATCTAAGTGGAGGAAAAACTAAAACCAAATGTAAAAATAAAATTAATTTTTTCTTTCTCATACACTTTTTATTTCTCTTCAAAAAAAAAAAGAATTCAAAAGACTATTTTCAGGGCATACTTTCCACTTACTAAAAAATGCTTCATAGCAAGAAAAATAATCTCAGGAATGGAAGCTAAAGGTCACATTTGGGGCTAAGTATTTATTAATATACAATTTAATAACCTCTATCACCTTCTTGTTGATGTGTTGTTAAATTTATGATTGAATATATCTTATGGTAAGAAACCTAATATTGTCTAAAGAAAACAATACTCTGAATGTTAAAAAGTTGTTCCTAATTCTGGCATATTCAAATTAGAAGAACTTATTTCCCCTAAAAAATAATTCAATGATAACAAAAGCAACTATTTACTGATTACCTACAGTCTGTCGAACATGGAAGCATTTTACATAGCTATATTCTAGTTATCAAAATAACCTTGCAAGAAAAGTATGACTCCCCTTCCCTGACTTGTGAGAAACAAATATTCAGATTTAAGTGATTTGCCTAGGGCCATATAACTAGCCATTACCCAAATCTAACTCTTGCTTCCAGTGTGCTAAGACTGCTATTAAAAACCTAAATGCAATTAAATTTTAAAAGATATTTATAATATGAACTTTTAAAAAAAATATAAGCTATTCTTATATAATTACTGGTAATGACTACATGATAGGACCAATGTCCATTTCCTGAAGCCTAGCACAGCTTTTAAAGTGACAGAAATCTTCAACAACAGTCCATTTAACTGGTTTTTGAATACACTGTTAATCATACAGTAATGATGAAGTCTACTAAACCTTCATTTGACCAAAACAAATAAAATAAAATAAATTGGAAACTGGAAAGGCAGGATTTCTGTAAGAATAAAATTCAGAATCAAGATGTCAGAGCAGAGGAAGGCTACAAATTTCATCTCCTCTACAGTTTGGAATCAAAGCAGCCAAAGAACACCAGATTGGACAGGTAAGAAATAGAATGAACTGAGAAACATACTAATTGTCAGAGACTTGAAGAAACTCAGAATTTCTGGTTTTATTGGAAACAAAAGCAGGAAAGAATATAGTAGCCCTGAACATTCACCTGCAGTACCAGGGGAGGACTAGGTTAGAGGTACTAAAAGGAGGAAGAGAGGCAAAGCTGGCAAGCTCACTTTACTTCAGAAGCAACAGAAGAGAAACCAAGTTTTGCTGGGGCAAGGTTGTAAAACCATCTGTTGTGTGAAAAATGATTTGCTTCTCAATTTTTTGGTAGAGTTCTGTGGCAGGCACCCATTTTGTAAAAAGCACACTTAAACTTTCAGCTCTGGAAAGAATTAAATCCCTATAGCTTTATCCTACCTAATTACACCAGCAAAAATTGCCATATGGAACACCATTGAACTGGGTCATCTGAATAACTTGTGAAGTGGGTTTACTCAGAGTTGAAAGCTGCCAACACCCCCCATACAGCCATACGTGCGTGCACGTGCACACCCACACGCACACACACCCAGCATAGGAGTGGAGCAGAACATCAAGGTGTTTGACACTGCCTGGGGAGCAGTGCTTCTGCCACACACATCATACCTCCACCGTGGGTGGCACGATGAAAACAACACAGGGGTGGTGTGCACACACCCATAGGAACCCACCTAGTTTAATCCCCCAAATAAGTGGATATCAAGTGGCTGGATTCAGAACAGAACATTCTGAGTTGTGCATCACCAGAAAAAGCTAGGTTGGAGTCTATTTTGATAGCCTCAGGCACTTTTAGGCACACAAGTGTGCAGTTACAGACAAGGAGAGATCTGGATAGTGGTCCACAGACAATAAGGGGCCATTTCTCTGACCATCTGGAGACCTCTTATGTGCTTTTCCTTGGTGCATATCAAAGAACTACAAAACTATCTAGGATCATGCCAGAGTTAGGCAAGATGAGATCTATGTAGACAAGTACCAGGAACTTATGTCTGCAGTTTTTGAAGCAGAAAGCTTAGATGAACAAGGAAAATGCCCCGCCCCCCCCAGAAGTCAAATAATACTTTTGTGGTCACTTAATTCTGGAAAATTTACAAATTTACAAAATTTACAAATTTATGTATATATCAATGTGTGTGTGTGTGTGTGTGTGTGTGTGTGTATATACACACACACACACACACACATTGATATTTATTATAGGGGAATAGTATAGAAGAATCAAGAGACTGAGGTGTGGGAAATGTGGGGGTAACTATGATTTAGGATCAAAAGCATTTCATATTGTTAATTTATGTGCATTTATGATTGTACAACAACTCAACTCCTTAATAAAAAAAAAGAATTCAAGAAAAGGAAAAGAATATGCAAAAAATAAAAAGGGGTAATTGTTACATTCTTTTGCAAAATAGATTAGCTTCAAAAACCAATTAAGGTTGTGGACAAATACACAGTAATAAATTCAAAATATGAGAAATCTAATTATAAATCCATTTCACCTATATACATAGACCCAAATATTATGAAATTACTTACTGAAACCAATTATTAGCTAATTACATCCAAATCTGATTACATCATAATCAAATGGAATTTATTCTTGAAATACTATATTGGTTTAATATTAGAAAATTTATCAATTAAAATGACCTTATTAATTCAATAGATACAGTGATAGCATTTGATGAAGTTCAAACATATTAAAAGTTCTAAGCAAGATGGGGACTCAATTGACATTCCTTAATTTTAAAATGTCGTATAATAAAAACAATCTATATGGAACATCATACTGAAGTTGAAGTTTAGATTTGTTTCCATTCAGACCAATTAGAAGAAAGATATCCATTTTCCTGATAATGATCCAAATGGTTTTATGAAGATCGTAAACACAATTATATAAGTAAAAGAAAACTGTATATGTAAAAATAACCCATGAAAAGATAAAATATTCATTTTGCAAATACTTTATCTGCACAGAGAAATCTAGAGAATGAATAAACTGTTAGAACTTGTGGGAGTACTACGGCAATGTTTTTGAACTTAAAACAAGGTATGAAACTCACTAAATCTCTCTGCACTATTTTTAATCAGCTAGAAATAAGATGGCATTCATACCAGAAAACATATATAAATAATCTAAAAATTCATTTAATAAGAATGCATAGGATTTATACAGAGAAACTTTTTGAATATTCAAATATATGAGAGGGTCTTCACATATGAAAGTTATTAGATTATTTTGAATGGAACTACTCAAAATCATGAAGATGACAATTCTTTCCAAATTTATCTACAAACTCAGTGTGCTTTTAAGAATAATTCATGCTGGATCAGGCACTGTGATGCATATCTATAATTCCAGCTACATAAAAAGCTGAAACAGGAGGATGGCAAGTTAAAGGACAGCCTCAGCAACTTAGCAAGACCTGGTCTCATAATAGAAAAAACATTAGAGATACAATACAGCTCAGTGGTAGAGTACCCCTGTGTTCAACACCCAGGACTGCTAAACAAACAGAACAAAACAAAACAAAGTTTTATTTTAAATTTTTTATTTATATTTTTATACTTTTTTATTTGTACATTATAGTTTTACATAATGATGGGATTAGTTGTCACAGATTTCCTAGATGCACACAAACCAACAATACATTTTGTTCAATATCCCCCTACACACCTCTCTACCTCCTACCTCCCATCGCCTGACCCCTTGCCTTTCTTCTGAGTTATATTGTTCCTAAAAAATACAAATATAGTAACGTAATTCTTACACTTATGAAGAACATTTTTATATATATGGCTATAGTATATGCAGTGAAATTTATAACTGCTTGGAATATACCTTGCTTTATCTCAGTTACAACATTCCCCTTCTCCCTTCCTATCATCCCTTCTTATTCTTCAAAATATTTGACAATAGGATTAAACATTTACATTGTTGTTACAGGTAAGCAGTATAGCTTGTTCAAATATCTTATGAAGTATCTTGCAACTGGATCTCATAAATATTAATATTTTGCATATTTGTTCTGTGGATCTAATACATGAGTTTCTCTATTTTACTCCCAAGGCTGGGTTTAGGTCCAGTCTCCAAAAATGAGAGAAACCATTTAGCCCTTCACTCTCCAGGTTTGGCTAACTTTGCTCAGTAAGATTTCTTCCAATGCCATGTATGTACCTTCAATAGATGCAATATCATTGTTTCTAATAGCTAAGTAGAACTCCATTGTGTACGTGTATGTGTGTATGTATGTATACATGTATGTATATATATATACAAACACATGTGTATATATATACACGTGTGTGTGTGTATATATAAATAAATATATATATACCAGAGCTTTTGGATCCATTCATCCAGTGAGGGGCATCTGGGTTGGTTCTATAATTTAGCTATTGTAAACTGAGCTGCTATGAACATGGATTTTGCTGTGTTGCTGTAATGTGCTGATTCTAACACCTCTGGGAAAATACCCAGAAGAAGGATAGCTGGGTCACATGGTGGATCCAACCTTAATTTTTTGAGGAGTCTCCACAGTGCTTTCCAGAGTAGCTGGACTAGTCTGCAATTCCACCAACAGTGTGCTAGTGTTCCTGTCTCCCCACAGCCCCTCCAGCATATGTTATTGTTTGTCTTCTTCATCTTTGCCAGTCCAACTCGAGTGAGGTAAAATCTTAATGTAGTTTTGCCTTTCTCTGATTGCCTTTCTCTGATTGCCAGTGATTTAGAGCACTTTCTTATGTATTCATTGGCTTGTTCAATATCCTCTGTTGAGAAGTTTATGTTTAGCTCTCTGGTCCATTTATTGATTGTATTGATTGTGTTTTTGTTATTGAGTTTTTTTGAGTTTTTTGTAAATTCTGGATGTTAGTCTCCTGTCAGAGGGCTAACACACGATGATGCTGTAAGTTGTATCTTGACTGTTTTGACTATTTCCTTGGCTGTACAGAAACTTTTTAATTTAATGGCATCCCACTCATTGATTTTTTACTGTAATTCTTTCACTTTAAGAGTCTTGCTGAGGAAGTCTGCCAATTCCCACATGCTGAAGTGTTAGTCCTAATTTTTCTTCTATCAGTTGTATGGTAGCTGGTTTAATTCCTAATTCATTGACCCATTTGGATTTAATTTTTGTGCAAGGTGAGAGATAAGGATCTAATTTCAATTTTCTGCAAGTGGCTGTCCTGTTTGTCCAGCATCATTTGTTGAATAGGCTTTCTCTCCTCCATTTTATATTTTGACTAACTTTATCAAAGATCAGATGTTTAAAGATTTATGGATTTGTCTCAGAGTCTTCATTTTTATTCCATTCATCTTCGTTCCTATTTTGATACCAGTACCATGCTGTTTTTAATAGAACAGCTCTATAGTATAATTTTAGACTGATATTGCAAAACCATCTGTTTCATCTTTCTTGGTTAATAATGTTTTGGCTATTCTGGGTTTCTTGTTGCTCCAAATGAATTTAAGAATTGCTTTTTCTGTATCTGTAAAGAATGACATTGGATTCTTGATGGGGATTGAATTGAATGTATGTAGTGCTTTTGCCAGAATGGCCATTTTAACTATATTGGTTCTGCCTAACCAAGAAAATGGAACATCTTTCCATCTTCTCAGGTCTTCTGCAATTTCTGTTTTCAGTGTTTGATAATTTTCCTTGTAGAGGTCTTTTACTTCTCTTGTTATATTAATTCCGAAGTATTGTATTCTTTTAGAGGATATTGTGAATGGGAGCAATTTCCTAATTTCTTCTTTGGCCCTTATATTGTTGGCATATAAGAAAGCTCTTTATTTATGGGTGTTGATCTTGTAGCCTGCTATTTTGCCAAATCTGTTTATTAGCTCTAGCACCTTCCTGTGGGACTCAAAACCCAAAACAAAGTTTTTTTGAACTGGATAATCTTATTCTGAAAGTCACATGAAATAATAAAGTTTCAAAGCAGCTTATTTGACTACGAAAACCAGAAAGGAAATGTTTATCTGATTTTAAGTCTATATATATGTATAGACAATATATATCTTTGATAAATAGCAACATGCTGTTTTTCCTATCATGCTTTGAATATAAACATTGCTGCTAATCCACAGGTGGATATTTTTCTAATTGGCCTGTCCTTATTTTTCCTCATTCTTGTCCTTCTCCCCCTCCTTTACTGCAGGGGAAACTAAATTAACATTCTTCCCATCCTAGGCCTAGTTGTCTGTCCTATGGCACACTGTCTACAGAAATGAAGCAGTCCATAATTGGGAGCAGGTATCAAAGTATCTAAGAAATAGTAGTTTCTCAAAGTTACTGTTTGGATGTGAATTATCACTTCTGATAGATGCATCTGGAGTTTAGCCTTCATATTCTCTCTTGAAAAGTTCAACATTCATCCTGGTAGTTAGAATTGAAGCCTCTGAATCATGAGTCCACTGTGTGTTCTCTTTGCAGGGAAATCAATCAAACTTTCTTTTTCTTGTCTCTGAAAACCTTGTTCTTATTATTGGATTGGTATTAGGAACAAGAACCAAGTTTTCAGTGTCAAAAAGAGAGAAGAGCTCAAAAGCAGACCCATGTATATAAGGGGGCACAATAAAAGGTAAATGCTGTCTAAAAAGAAAACTGGCTCATTATATGATAGAAAATAAATACAGAGATCCACCTCACATCCGTGTTAGAATTTAGACAAGTGGAAAGGTTAAAACTCTAAATCTAATAGATGAAAATAGAGCAGGATATTTTTGTTTCCTGGGGATGGAGAAATACAATATACTACAACCAGTAGGCAAAAATTTTGATAGGTTTTATTAAAATTGCAAGAAGCAGTTTAGATAAAGTTAACTTATGGAACAGTGACAAAGAAAAGACCTTTATCATACACTGATGAGTGAGAAGTGAGAGAGAAACCATGCAAATCAGCGAAGGGATAAGAGACAACACAGAGAAAAGGAAGTAAACATGGTGAAAACACTTTCAACTTCATTTTACTCAAAGGCATGAACATAAAAAAGACATTAGGATAGTCATGGCTATCATCTTGATAAAACGTGAAATGTGATATTGCCAGATAACGTGGGAAAAGAACAATAACACGGGCTGCAAAAAGGAGTGTTACCAGAGCCTCCATTTGGAGGGTAAGTTCATTTATAACAAATATATGTGTAACTGATGATGTGCATCTTCACTGTCCAACAGGACCAAAAATGGACATATGTGAGGTTGTTCATCATGGTATGACTTGTGTGGTGTGGAGGCAGAGGCATTGTAGGTGTTCAAGACCAACACATAGAATATGGCATGTGAATGAATATTGGGAGAAAGCATGCAGCAATTAAAAGACAAATTATATGAATACACACAGAAATATATTTCTCCAAGTAATGGTGCTGATGGAGGTTTATATGAAACATTGCATATTTGTATGTTAATTTCTGATATATAGTGATATCATTTACAAGAATACATATAAATTAAAAATACACAAACTAGATATGAAATTAAATATGTAATAACAAAAAAAGTAAACATACAGTGAAATATGAAAGATTGTTTTCAGAATCCCCAAGGATTCCATGGATGCTCAAATTCCTCATAAAAAGGAGTAGCTTTTGCACATGATGTAGACACAACCTCCTCTAGATGACCTAAATTACCCAATACAATAAAAACACTGTGTAAATAGTTGCTATATTATTTAGGGAACAATAATAATGCAAAGCTTATACATGTTCATTTCAGATGCAATATTTTCAGACTATTTTTGATCCCTAATTGATTGTATCCACAAATGTAGCACCCACTGATATGAAGGAATGACTGGATATGTATCCATACGAAGAGAGATGATATGCATATGTATGTCGAGAGGGAGCATGTACAGTTCAATGATCAGATTGCATCATGAAATAAGGAGTATGACTTGCTCAGTGTGCTGCATGAGTTTGTGTACATATCAACATCCACATGCTCCATGGTTATGGAGTGAAGAAATGAACACATGAGTAGACCCAGTGATAGCAACAGCACATTTCTTTCAGAGTGTGCTCAAAGCTTCATGAGGACTGAGATGGATTTTACAGCCCAGGGAAACGTTCTTTGTTCAACCTCCATTGGAAAGGAAGTCAAGGAATATAAAAGCATGTGATTTGAAAGAACAAGAGTTTAAGGACAAATGTCATCACAACTCTCTAACTGAGTGTTGCCTGCATAGGGCAAACTATTTCCGCAAGGCTGTTTACCAATTTTTCTGCTGCTATTGCTGCTGTCTAAATAATCATAGTTGAACAGAACCAAAGATCTAGGAAGGGGATCTGGTGAAAGAAACCATAAATTAGCAGTGTACACCATCCAGAGCAGAAAAGAGAAATCTTTTAGACCAGAGCTCTAAAGATTTGGTTGTAAATTCAGCACAGATTTGAAGCCAATGGCCTACTCTTTCTCTCAGTTGACTTTGAACTTTGATGTAAAAGAACACTTCCTTGCCATTTTATTTTTGAAACAATAAAGAACAACAATAAAGAAACACTTTTAATATAGAAAAATGACCACTAATGTCACCACCCTGAAAGAGGCATCTGCACTTAATTCATAAATGAATAAAGAATACAGAATATATTCATGTTCTTCTCTAGCACAATTCCCCTTACCAGTATAATCCCTCTCACTGCCATCACAACAGTGAGATCCCATTCAGATCCTATTGAAAATTGTAATAGACATCACTTTGTGTGACTAGTATTTTTTCCTGGGTATTTTCTAAACCAGACTTTATTTTTGTTTATAGTAATTATTACAGAGGAGATGTTTTGTAGCAAACAGGAAAATTCAATCAGAGTTGGTCACAGCATCTTTCTCAAAACACAGCATCTGAAACCTCTGCTCTTTCCACTAACATACTGGCCCCAAAGAGCAGTTGCCCTCAATTCGAACCCACCCTTCTGCCAGTGTTATTCTAAGCCCTTTCTGTTCTCAGCATTCAAAAACATACTTTCCAGAGATTCCAGAGGAAAATGGCCTCTTGCTAGTGTAAGAGGGGACAAGAGATGAAAAGGTGAGGAGAGGGGAAAGTGAATAATTCAGAAGAAGGTAAAGCTAAATCTACACTGTCTTTTGCCAGAAGGTCATATTATTGGTGAAAATTTCAAAAGGAGCACTATGGATAAGCTGGACATTTGGTGACTTCATGATTATCTATAGGCTACCTTTGGAAATGGCAGGCAGGTTCTATTTCCAAGAGAGATGCATTTGCTAAAATTGAAGCAAAAATAAAAACAAAAATTTCCAGCACCAATCTCTGTCTATAAAAGAGAGATATTTAGCAAATCCTTCCCCAAAGACTCTGAGATAATACTGAAATTTGAGCAATTCCTGCACGAGCATTTTCAGTATTCTACTCCCATCCTAATTAGTCCTTCTGAGTGGCTTTGCACAGTGCTCCTAAATCCTACACCCAGTTCTGATGTAGCGGACATTTTTTTCTGTTTTGAAGGAGTTGGGGAGAAACTCCAACCTCTTTACAGAGTTTGGTTCTAGTTATTTCTCCACTGTGGGCAGCACATCATTTTCCCTAGGAGGGTAGAGGAAGTTAGGGAGTCTTTAAAAACTGATTAAGCTTGATACACACATCATGAACCAAATCAGAATGACTGAAGATTGGGCGTAGCCATCCAGAGTTTTAAAATTTCACCAGGTGATTCTTGTTAGGCGAGCTGAGGGAGTGGCTTCAGTCAAGACCCAGAGGCCATGTGGCTGGCTAAGGGGCAGGGCAAAGGGCAGCTTGCCCGCAAAAAGAACAGCCAATCAAGATGCAGGCAGACAAGCTCGAATGGATTGATGGATCCACCAGCCAATCTCTGAAGGACCAACCCCATCATCAACTCCGCCCAGTTAACCAACAAAACTAGCTGCCTGGCAAAGTTCCAGGGCCATTTTCCCTGCATGCTATTCTCCCTGACAGCCGTCATCTCCCGTGCCTGCCCTCATTATGGCAGAGCAGGTGGAATTAGCCCAAGAGCAACAAATCCAATAAACATCTCCACCTGAATTTACACCCGGTCCATCATTATTCCTTTTTCTTGTTTTTTACAGTTCTAATGTGCAGCCAAGTTTGAGAACCACTGAGCTGGGTTAAAGGTAATGAAGTCACTCAACAAGACAAGAATAGAAAGCAGGGGTTCCTTTGGCTGTTGACAAATGTACACCTGTACTACAAACACCTAATTTCACACAGCCTGACCATTCTCTTGTTGTAAATTGTTTTCCTGAAGATCAGACCTTCCAACATCAACCATTTTCCCTACTTCACACTCTCTTCATTGATTCTGCCTCCTAGCAAAAATCTTGATCTTATCAATTCACTCACTTTAAGGAATGTACCTTGAAATCAAGGTACACATATAAGACATCAGCTGAGGTCATCCAGTCCCTTTTCTCTGGTTGGGGTCTGTGTCTCCAGGCAAAGAGAGGCCACAAAAGCAGACAATAGAACACCAGGACAGGGGAAGCCCCAGGCTGAGATCTTCTCAGATGCAAATCATCCTTTCCTGTATTTCCCTGTAAATCTTCCCTTACCCCACTGAAATGTTCTGAGCCATTGGCCTGCAGTCTCAGGTCCCTTCACTTTTGCAGGATTACAACTTTGGTGAGCAGTGAGCACACTCGTATTCCTTCCGTATTTCTTTTACTCTCCTCTCTTCCCTCCTGTTCCTCAATGCTCCTACTACCCTCATCATCTTTCTCTTTTACTGAGTGCTAGGAAGTCCAGGTAAATTTTAGCTATTGTTTTGGACAAAGTGAGACCTCTGTCTTCAAGGCCTATGATGCCATCAGTCAATCATGCCTTTAACTCTGTTTCCTGGAACAAATATGCAAGACAATCCTTTGCCAGAGTTCCAGATGGGAACCAGCTACACCTCCCTCCTACTGAGACAGGGGGAAAAGTTAGGCAATTCGAGTCAATCAAGGGAAAACCGGTTCTTTTTCTTTTAAGATCAATTTGACATCCCCCAATGCTAGTGAGAAGGGTCCGGGTCCAGCTGCAGATACTCCCTGCCGCTAAGCAAGCACCACATTTTTTTCTATTGATGCTTGAGGTGCAAACCCAAGGCTGGGCCCAACCAGAATTTCCCACACCCTTGTCCTAGGTTTGGGGGAAGGGAGACGATGACCAATTGAAGGGTGAACATCCTATAAAAAGGGCAAACCTAGCTGCCTCTTCGGCTCTGTTCCCTTCCCCCACTCTGGGGGAGTCTGCTCTTTTCCCTATGCTTTGCTTTCTTTTATTTTCTTAAAGTCTGTCTACTATGCTTGCCTCGGTGTCCCTCAATTTCATTCTTCATCTCCCGGGGACACAAACCCGACTTCCACCAAACCGGCATCACTCCTGTACTCCAGGCAAACAGGAGGGACTTATCCTGAGGTTTGTTTTCCCCAGTGGCTTCACATAAAGGGCAAGACACAGGGGCTGGAGTGGTGGCTTGGTGGTTATGGCGCTTGCCCAATATGCGCAAGTACACAGGTTCAAACCCCAGCAACCCACGTACACAACTAAGTGTCAGAGCAACGAAAGCCATGTGAAAAAGCCATGTGAAAAACTCCAATAAAAATTGATTCTCTCTCGCTCTCTTTCTCTCTCTCTCTCTCACTGTCCTCTCTTTAAAAAAAAAAAAAACAAAAAAACAAAAACAACAAAAAAAAAAAAAACAGGGCAAGACACAGGGCTTCTGCGCACTTGTATTTTCAGAAGGTACTACAGCCTCACCCCAAGAATTTGGCCCAAAGTTAGGAAAAGGCAGAGTAACAGCTCTCCTTCCTCTCACTCTCTTGCTTCTTCAACCTCTTCTCCTCTCCCTAGTTGGAATGATTCTGTCTAGTGTGATGGGAATTTGCTTCAAAACAGATTTACCCAGAATATTCCTGGGTATCATTTAGATTAGCTAAAAACTCCTCTTCATGATAATCTTTTGAAACCTGCCTGACCCATGTGGTTACCTGGATGAACTCTAACAAACCAAAACCCCACTTTATTCACATCTGTACGCTAAATGAGACGCACATTGGCTCCATGACAGCTTACAATAACCATGGTAGCAGCTAGGAAGGACCATACAATGAAATGGTGGTGCCTGGACTCCTGGAGAAGTACTGCCATTTCTTGAAAACCAAATGAATATTCCTCCCCATAATTTCTGCTGCATTTAAGCTGTGACTCTCCAACTCCCAAGGGGTTGAGAAGTTGAACTGTGAACTTGGCTCCCACTTCATCATTCTTTGGCTGTTGAACAAAGCTGTGTTGTTCACACTCAGCTTCAGTTTTGTCGGTTGGCTTTGCAAACCAAACAGGAAAAGGACCCTTCCTTGAGGGTCTCTTTCTCATAAGAGAAGCCAGAAATTTTTCAGTAACATTATTATCCTAGGTAGTAAAACGAGAGTCAATCACCTAGTATCAGGAGTGTTTTTTATTTACAGTTGAATTTTAAAAGGGTTCTTCTTATGACTTTTTCCCCCACCCCCTATATTTTATTTTTGAACCAAATATTTTTAATGGTGCATTTGAATTACATAGAATAGTGGAGTTCATTGTGGCATATTCTTCTATGCAAATACCCACAAATTTCAATGTTCTGTTTCCTCATTATCTCAAAACAAGTTAGGGATCTCCTTCATCAGAATTCTCTATAATACTTGTGGAAAATGCATCTCTGCAACCCATAGTAGAGCTGTAGAATCAGATGTCCAGAAGAGCAAGGCAGTCTCTCATGTTTTGCAAATGTGTCAGATGACTGTATTGCACGTGAAAGCATGAGAACCAGTCCCAAGCATCCAATTTAACTGAGGTCTGTCTACAGTTGTACAGCCAGCACTCAGCTTTAATCCACTCTGAGTAGCCATTGAAATAAGATAGCCTCTTCTGTCTGAATGGATCATCATAATTTAGTGAATGGGAAGTTAGATCCTTTCTTGCCTATTTTTGCTTAAAGACTAGGCATTTCCACCTAAGATATTACTCTACTCGTATAAATAAAATTCAATTACTCTTTTCCTGTAAGGAGAAGTGAATAATCAACAGGGGCAATAAAAGCTTAAATCATTAAACCACTAAGAAGTTCTAGGACTCTGTTCAGAATTTTATCATGGATGATTTTGCACAAGAACTCTATAGTATACATTGCAGTCTCTAACAAGTGAGAAAATTAGTGTTTACATAGTTAAGTGTAAGCTTAATGTCACACCATTCATTCTGTAATTGGAAATTGAGTTCTGTTCCAACATCTTATACATCCTTTGTTTATATCATCTGGAGAGTCAAACTTATCTTCTGAGATCAGTCTCAGACAAGACAGATAAAGAAACAGGGAGGGAAGAAAAAGGAAGGAAGGAAGGAAGGAAGGAAGGAAGGAAGGAAGGAGATGAGAGAAAGGAAACACTACAAATTTTATACAATCTATGTGTATTAAGTTTCAGAATATAGTGCAATTTAAAACTGTTAGGCGGCTGAATTTCCTTCCTTTGATGCCCACCTCATCACTAGAACATGATTTTACTTGCTTGTTATAGTCCAAATATCCATTCTGTGTTTAGATATTCTTGTCCATTAGGATAAAGCTGCTCTGGAATAATAGGTTAAGAAAGACACAAAGAACTTTTCATAACATATGGCCCAAGGATGAGAATTGGCATGTTGTGTTCAGCCACTGAATTTCAATGTGACAGAGTAGGTTTTACTTTTAGTTTATTTTTAAAAAGAAGAGTAATAAAGAAAACGTAGCCAGGATGCAGCATGTGTGAAAGAAAAAATCCATTTCTGTTAAAAAAAAAATAACTTTAAAGTGCATACTCTTTTATGTGAAATACAGTTTATATATAAATCAATAGAAAAGAAATGTAGCAAAGGGGTAAATTGTATTTAAAAGTAGGTCAAACTCTATGGGCCTTGCTAGGACAATTACATCAGGTTCTTTGAATGCCACTGTTTATAAGTTTGGTTTTTTCATGTGCCGATGAAATTCATCACATATTATTTGATTTATTCAAACAGAAACTCTATATTGGCCCTTCATTTGCATGCTAAATTCACACAGAACTCCCACACCCAAAACAGTGTGCCTATCAGTCATTTCTGTAGCTCCATCCTTATCTTCGGATTTGGTCAAATCAGAACCTGATGATATTAGCCATGTTTGCCATGTGAGATAATATAGACCACAACTGCATAAGACTATGTTTTTTCCCTAATAACTACTTTATTAAGGATATGAAAAGTACATGATGTAATTGGATAAATGGATTGATTTTTTTTCTTTAATCCAAGTACCAGAATTATTATATACACATCAAAATTTCCTTTTCAGAACAAGGGAATGAACAATATTATCATTATTTTTTAAGAGAGAGAGAGAAAGTGTGTGTGTGTGAGAAAGAATCCATTTTATTTATTTTTTTAATCTGGCTTTTTATTTGTTTATTTTTCATCCACTTAGTTGTGTATGTGATGCTGGTGTTTGAACCTGGGTCCTTACACATGCCAGGCAAGCACTCTATTCCTGAGCCACTGCTCTAGTCCCAGAACACTGTTCACACACAGAATGTTTTCTGAGCTATTTCTAAAACCCAATTAATTAAAATAATTAAATAAATTTAATTAAATAATTAAATAAATTAAAATAATTAAAAATTATTTTAATACTTTATAGCCACATTATTTAGACCCAGAATGCTTCCAAGAATTGGAACTCCCACACATGCCCCATACAATTATAGTTTGAAATACTGATATTGACCAAATCATCTCTTTACCCTCTAAATTCACTATTTCTAAGATCTTTGCTAGAAGACATAGATGCTTACAAATATAAACTAAACCTCTATCTTCCAAGCCCATGCTGTCCTTTCTTGTCTCAATGAGCAACCAGGAAATGAATGTTAAATGGATAATCCATTCAGACTGGATTTCAGTTTTCTTTGGTGTCTCCTGTATTTTCAATTAGCATATTCATTAAGCACTTTCGAACAACTTCATTAACTCTCTCTCTCAGCTTCCAGAAGCTTCTCATCACCTTGCTTGCCAAATTCATTTTCATATCTGAGCTCTGTACTCTGCAATTGGAACCAAATGTGTTTCATTTGTTTCTAACTAAAATGCATGCAATTTCCCATGACTTTGTCACCTTTTAATATCAGCTTCTTTCTTCCCTTCATCACCTTCCTCTTTCTATATGCACTTTAATTTCTCTCCCATGGAGCTCACTGATTAGCTGATGAGGCTTCAGGTTTCCTTGGCTGGGTATCATTTATTCATTCCACAGCTGCCTAGTGCAGCATTACTCTCAATCAGAGCAGTTGTGCAGGCAACGAACCACAGACAGTGGACGACTTCAGCAAGCAGTCAACAGCTCGGTCCTGCTGTCAAATTAATGCGGCTTGAACAAGTGCTGAAAGCCAAGTATCTCTTCTCTGGTGTTATTCCAGTGTGGAATTTTTATTCTTCCTGCAGGACATTTGAAGAGCTCATCGTGGAATTTCTTAGCACTGCTTAAAGTTTCTTTCAACTGATATTCCTATCATTTCTAAACTATGATCCTAATTGACTCAAAGTCCCTGTTAAGATCTGAACAAAGCAACAGACAGCCTGAAAAGCTGAAAGGGACCTGAGAAAGTCTCTTAGCCCAGACACCTGGTTCGTCAGATAAGGAAATCAAGGCTCATGGAGGTGCATTTACTGATGCAATGGTACCTCTTTATTATTTCCAGTGCTTACAAAGTTGGTAAAACCAAAGACGTTTAATAGTTGATCTGCAATAACTCAGTAAGCTATTCACAAAAGGGGGGGATGGGTTTAAATTTATGTCTGCAGCAGAGTTGTAGCCTACTAGCTCAGCACAGCAAAACTCAGTGTGTGTGAAAGGGAAAAGAGGAAGACAGGAAGATGGGCGTATCCCCACTGATGAATAAGCAGGGCAGATTCCTATGGCAGCTGCTGTTGGTATCTCAGCGGGCTAAGAGGGGCTCAGGCTCCAGCCAGTCTGCCAGAGGCTGCTAATAACAGAATGGGAATTGCTGGGGTTTCTGAGACTCCTTGATTCAGAGTTCTCACCTTGGACCTTATTTGTTTTCTAATGTAGAGACATATGAAATATATAAATACATACATTTTCCTACAGAAATTCACACACTGGGAATATGAAATCATTTTTAAGAGCATGACTTTTATTTTAGTGAGCAATACACAGTTCCTCTCTTTTCAAATGATGATGTATGTCTAAATCATTATTTTTATTGCTACATCCTTTTTTATTATTTGGATAATCATAACTTAAAAATAGTAGCTACTTTTTAAATTAGTCTCTTTCTTTAACATTTTATCTTTATTTTACAAATAAGCTGTTTCCGTGTTTATTGTAATTCATATATCCATCATT
>PVKS010027087.1:0-27907 GCA_004027875.1 Aplodontia rufa | reverse complement strand
GTCTGGACAGTGCGTGGTCGCCAAGCTGACCACAGCTGCCAGAGGCGTCTTGATTTCAACCACTGCGTCGTGATGTTTGTTTACATACAGCGTAGAATATATTTATTTTCAACTTCTTGTTGTGGAAGTTTCTTACAAATACACAAGAAGGGAGCAGTGTATAAAGAACACCGTGTTCTTGGTCCCCACCTCGCCCCACCCCACCCGCCATAGTAGGCTTTGAAATAAACACCTGAGGTCTGCTGTATATCAACACCAGAGTGGGCTTTTTCTTCATATGTAAGTGGGATTGTATCATTTCCTCTTCCAAAAGCCTTCCAACTTACCCAGTGTAAAGGCCAAGGTCCATACTCTGGTAGCTAAGGCCTGCTTGCTGGGGCTCTGGTCCCCTCCCAGGCCCTCCCTGCTGTCTCCTGCCCTGCCTCCTAGCTGCTTCTGGAACACAGAGCCACTCAGGCCTCCCCCACACCTCAGCCTCCCCTGGACACCCACAAGGCAGCTCCCCTACTAGGGTTCACTCCTTCTCAAAAGCCACCACCCTAGGAACACTTGCTGTGCCCTTATCTGGCCCATAGCAGGAACTCCCCAGATATTTAGTGATATTTAATGTAATGATTCAACAGCTCTCTGAAAGCAGGCAGAGAAGATAGGGTTGTTCTTTCAGATAAGTTAATCAAGGCTCAGAATGGTTATGTGAATTGCCCAAGACCACACAGCTCTCAAATAGTAAGAATTAAACCTGAACACGCCTTTTTCTTTTTTTTTTTTAAAGACAGAGTGTGAGAGAGAAAGAGAGAAACAATTTTTATTTAGTTTTTCGTGTGGCCTTCGTTGCTCTGAGACGTTGTTGTGTACGTGGTGCTGGGGTTCGAACTCACGAACCTGCGCATACCAGCCAAGCGCTGTAACTGCTGAGCCAGCACTCCAGCCCTGAACACATCTTTCGATTCCAAATTGCATGCTTTCTCACTCCTGTCCCTCCCGTGCTGATTCTTGGAAAGGAAACGTTGCTTAAACTGATAGAGCTGAGATCAAAATTCCACGAAATGATTCATTCATTCAGTGGCATCTACTGGATCCATGGTATGTGCCAGCAGCCACTCCAGGAAGTGGGGGCACTGGAGTGTGTCAGGCAGGATAACAGCCCCAAGGAAGCCCAGAAGCTGTTCCATGTCATGTTCAAGGGAAGGGGGAGCTAAGGTTGCCAGGCAGCTGACCTTCACATTGAAAAGGGAGCCGAACCGTGGCCATGACAGGCTGCATTTAGGGCAAGAAAGATTTCAGGCCTAGGGTTCTATTTCCTGGAGCTCAGATAGCCGATTCCAGGAAGGCCACTACAACAAAGAGCTTGCCACATAAACAAGATTAGGACTGGCCTTTGGCAAACAACCAATCGGGAGCTGACAAGCCAATGCCTAACATTCCAAACCATCTATGTGAATATGTTAAGACCTGGGTACCCTAAGCCAATGGAAACACGCCAACCCATGTATGTTGAAAGATCACCCAATCGTGTACTTTGCTTTGTTCAAATTTCCCGCTCTACTGTGGGGCTCATAAAAACCCTGCAGAATCTAGACTCGGGACTCTCAGCCAGTACCTGCTGCGTCAGTGAACGCTGTGAGCCCAAGCTCCAGCTTGCAGGAAAGGCCCTCTTGCTTTTGCATCGGAGACGGCTCCCTGGTGGTCTTTGGGGATTCACGATCTGGGCACAATGATGTAGGGAGATGATCTTGGGTTATCTGGGTGGCCCAGCATTATCAGAACCCACGGTGCAGCCAGTGAGTCAGGGGGGATGGAGGAGGCTGCCCTGCTGGCTTTGAAGATGGAGGGAGGAGGCTCCAGACCAAGAAATGGAGGTGTAGCCTCTGGGAAGGCAAGGAAGGGCTGGCACGCACCTGTGATCCCAGGGCCTCAGCCACTTAGCCAGACTCTGTTTCAAAATAAAATAAAAAGGGCTGGGGATGTGGCTCAGTGGTAGAGCACCCCTGGGTTCAGTCCCCAATACCGCAAAAAGAGAAAGAAAAACAAAACAAAAAAAAAGCAAGGAAGAGTTCTTGCTGTGTCTCTGGCGGACACTTGGGTGCCCAGAGTCACGCATTTTGGACCTGATGCCTTCAGAACGGGCACTAACCTGTGGCCATGGTTCCTGCAGCAACACCGGGCACAGAGCCATAGGGAGGCGGATTAGAAGGCTCTGCCCTCACGGACAGTGCTTTTACCTGGGTGCAGGGTGGAGCCAGCCTTCCCAAGGCTTGCTGTGACTCTTTGGCTCTTGTAGGGACAGGTCCCTGAGGCCTGTACATTCACAGGCCCTTCCTCAAAAAGAACAGGAAAGGAAGAAAAGGAAGAGAGGAGAAAAAAACGGTAAAGTGCTTCTTAGCATTTCAGATTCTTAGCAAACTGCAGCGGGCCGCCCGCACCTCCAGGTCTGCTGGGCGGTCAGGTGCCTGTCATCGTCACGGGGCCTCTGAGGGTGGGCAGAGTGGAAATGGGCCTCAACCCAGGAGAAAAAAAGGCCCCATGGGCACAGAAGCCCCTTGGGGCATCCCAGACCAAAGCAGGTGCTGGTGGAACATCCTGTGACTTGGAGGAAGGTTCTTTCAGTGGGTCACTGTTACTCTGACCAAAGGCCAGCTCGGAGGTGGGGCAGAGCGACAGCCCTTGTACACTGAGGAGAGGGGACATGCACTGGAGCCAAGGGAAATGGTGGGGTCTGCTGCGAAGGGCTGACTGCTCCCTGTGGACCTCAGCAATGGGTCTTCAACTTAAAAAGCCTTCCCTCTTCCTCTCCTGTCAGGAGCCTCCTGACACCTCCACTGCGGTTTCCTAGACAGAACTCGCTGCCTCTGAGGCCGGCGGCGGCCCTCCCCAGCACCTCCACTCACACCCTTCCTTCCCAGTGTCTACCACCAATTTTCAAATACCATCAAATGTCCTCGGCCGTGACACCTAGTGGAAGGTGATTTCTGAGGATTCTTCCCAAAGGAGCTCAGGCGCCATGGCTGGGAGGAGAGCAGGTCACCTTGGTCTGGGCTTGGGAGCGGGAAGCCACCTTCAAGCTCAGGGCCTCCTCTGACCTCCCTTAGGGGGGTTTTTGGGAGGCATGGAGGAGGATTTCCCCCGCCAGGATCTCAACTTTCATGAAAGGGAAGGAGTAGAGCAAAACGTGTTCTAAACCACAGGGAACGCAGAGAACTGCCATGGGACTGCGGGGAGGCTGCGGCAGGCGAGGGCTGCCTCCCAGTGGCAGGCTGGGAGCAGGCCTCTGGTGCAATGCTTGCTGCTGGTGTCCAGCTGCAGGGACCGGCTGCAGGGCGAGCAGAGCAGGAAGGGCAGGGCCAGCAACCTTTCTGAGCTCCTGAGAGGCCCCATTCTTTAAGAGCTTCTGAAAGTCCATTTCCCTCTGACTTTGGCAACTGCCTATGAGCATGAGCCCCCTTTCAGGACCAACGGTACTGGGGCTCTGAAGACAGAAGGAAAGAGAGCACAAGAGTTTCCTTTGATGTTTGGAGAGCCTGAACTTGGCCTGAGGCGTGAGCCGGCCTCTGGAGCCCTGTCCTGGCCTCTGGAGCCCTGAATCTTTTCCAGGAGCCTCCAGATCCTATGTTTTCACCACAGTTTTGCAGGGTACATCCCGGCATTCTGAATACATCTCCCATCAGCTGGCCTTTTTTTGGTTTTGTTTTGTTTTTCCTTTTTTAAGGATGCCAAGTGGACTGAGGCTTGCAATATGAACTAAAGTAGGTGAATAAGAAGTCTGGCCCAAATTTCCTCAGTGCTTCCATTACATGGTCAGCTCCTGACAGAGGGGAAGGGCTGGGGAGCAGCTGGGTTGGGAGCAGTGTTTCCCAGCAGGTGTGAGGCCTTGGACTCCATTCCCAGCACCAAAACCAGACAACTACAACTACAACAGAAAAAACAAACAAACAAACCCAAGCTGGTACTGCAACTGCCGGATGTTTACCGTATTATTCTCCATGCCTTTCTGCAATGCTGGAAATGCTCAGAGTGAGCCTTCAAACCAGGGAGCTGCACCAAACGCTCTTAGCACGCTGCACCAACAGAGGCCTGGCCCCGGTACAGGACAGTGCTGAAATCATGAAACCAGCGGCAAATAACACTATTGTGAAGACAGATTCCTTCTTTAAAACACAGAACTTCTGAATTGTCATAAATTTCCAGCCTACTAATGGCTTGGTAAATTTTAAATGATACAATTTCACAAACATGATCTTGTTTATGGTTCTATATTAATTTACTAGAGGGAATATCTTTAAGCATAGAGAAGATTTAATTTTTTTTAAGAGAGAAGGACAGTGAGAGAGATAGAGAATCAATTTTTATTTAGTTTTTCACGTGGCTTTCATTGCTCTGACACTTAGATGTGTACGTGGGTGCTGGGGTTTGAACCCGTGTGCTTGCGCATGCCGGGCAAGCACCTTAACCACTGAGCCACTGCTCTGACCCCAGATTTAATTCTCTACTCAGATTTTTTTTTCTCTGAGATCAATACTGTATGTTCAACCTACATGTAAAGAGTTTAAAGACAGCTTTGTAACATGGCTTGTCATATAAAATGTAAATGAGTATTATAATGTGGGGAGTAGGTAACCTGAAATTCATCTGCAGATTTAACACAATCCCTATCAAAATCCCAGTAGATTTTTTTCTTTGTAAATATGTATGGGCTAAAGTTTATGTAAAATGTAAGGGACCCAGAGTACCTAAAACTGTCTTGAAAAAGGAAACCAGGTTGGAGAATGGCCACTTCCCAGTTTCAAAGCTTACTACAAAGCCACAGTGATCCAGAAGAGGTGGTGCTGGCGGGAGGATAGAAATCGGATCAAAGGAAAGGAAGTGAGAACCCCTCACCTCACCTCAAGTGACTGAGCAAAGAAGAGGTCTTCAAGGAACCACATTGGGCAACCCAACACCCATACGCAGACAACAAGGAGGGGTCCTTTCCACACAGGAGACACAGAACCTGACCCCATGTGGACCAAAGATCTAAGACTCCTGGGAGGAAACAGGATTTCCCTCAGGCCTTGGCCGGCCCAGTGGAGTGAGAACCTGGAGCCTGAGGCACACTCACCCTGTGGGAACGAGCCTCTACAGGCGCTTTGGAAAACCGCCTGGCAGCTCCTCCGTGTGCCAACCCTGGAGCCGCCATGTGACCCAGGGGTTCCACTCCTGAACACACGCCCAGGAGTCTAACAAACTTACATCCACACAATACTGCACCACACGCTCACAGCACCGAGACCCACCAGGGCGTGAAAGTGCAGAACACCCAAATGTCCGTCAGCCACGGGGAGATAAGCAAGGTGGGGTAGAGCCTGAGCACCCCTCATCCAAAAGTCCAAATCCAAAACGGTCCAAAGCCCAGAAGGTGAGCGCAGACACGGAGCCACAAGTGGGCAACACGCCTGGCCTCGTGTGAGGTCAAAACAGGTGCACTGAAAACGCTATGTTACATTACCTTCAGGCTGCGTGTGCTCACACATGAGCCCCACCCCCAAGGACCTCACTATGTACACTGAACTCTTGCAAAGTTTTAAAAACCCCAGATCTGAACCACAACTGCTGTCAAGTGCTTTGCACGGGGGATACCCAGCCTGATGCTCACACAATGTTGTGTTGCTGCACCACACAAGGGAAAGAGGAGGAGCTGGCCCTGCACAACAGAGTGCGGAGTGAAAGGGCTCATCACAGACCCCGGGATCCTGTGGTTCCACCTGTACAAAAGGCCTAGACAAAAGCAGCCTGGGGACCCGGGGGCTTCAGTGGCAAAATGCACTTCCCCTGTGACCGGCCCTGTGTTCCATCCCCGGCATCACAAAAGAGGGCTGGGGCTCTGCTGGGAAACTGGAAAAGGTTTCCCTCTGGGGCGATGGAAGTGCTCTAGCGGCATGGTGCTATGTACACCAGAACCCACGGGCGGGTGGGCTGCCAACTTCGGGTGGGGGAAGAGAAGGGCATGTGGACAGACTTCAGTGAATCCACTAATTAAAAAAGGAGAGAAGCGGGTGGTCCTCCACCTACCAAAACTCGATGCAGAAACAAGCGTGGACGACAGCATTCTTTGGTTACATGATTTCTAACCAGTAAAACTCCAGGAGGGATTGTCCAGAAAAGCCGAGCGAGTGCTGGGCCAGCTGCGTCCCAGGCAAGCCAAAGAAAGAGGGCAGAAAGCCCAGAGGCTGCGCTCTGGCGAGGGGTCCAGGGACGGGAGAGCGCCCCAGAACCACTGCACCTCTTCACCGGCCTCTTTCTCCATCATTGCCAGCATGGGGAAGGGTCCACCCCAGGCAGAGGAAGTGGTAAAACTCGCATAAAAGCCACGGAGAGCCAAAAACTATCCGTCTCAGATTTTGTTAGCAGGAAATTTGTGCTGGACGGAACCTCGCTGACTCTGTACAAGTAAAAAGTTCAGTGGGAAAGTTTGCAGGAGATGTCTGAAGAGTTTCAGGCTGCGGGAAACTGGCCCACATTGAGCAGAACCAAGAGGGCCAGTGGCAGACTGGACCACTCTGCGCCTCTCCATGAGTCCGCATCCTGCTTGCACCAATGCTGCTTGTCAGCTCTCGCTAGCAGCCACCAAAGTGCCTTTCTCCACCTCCTGACTTCCTTGGTCATGAGAAGGCAGCAGAAGTGACTCATGCTCATTCTAACTCTGGCCTACTCTCCCCGTGCAGAGTGAACACCAGCAAACCCCTGCCCACCAATGCACACCCAGGGCCACCACAGGGCCCGCAGCTCCAGAGTTCCCATATTATTTTGCAACTTTTCTGTAAATATGATTAATAAAAAAAAGTTAAAAAAAAAACTTCACACACACACACACACACACAGCCATGTGCCAATTGTCAGGATTCATGATATTGTTCTGCACTCTAAAGTCTTGTTTATTTAAGATTGTACTTGGAATTCTCCGATAGCTCAGCATAAAACTGGGTAAACAACAGCTTACTTAGGTCCATATATATTCAATTTATGGACACTTATTTTATCAAATTTTTTTTATAAAGAAAGGACAATGAGAGAGAGAGAGAGAGAGAGAATAAGTTCTTATTGAGTTTTTCACATGGCTTTCGTTGTTCCGACACTCAGTTGTGTACGTGGTGCTGGGATTTGAACCCGTGTACTTGGGCATGCCAGGCAAATGCCGTAACCACCGAGGCACCGCTCCAGCCCCTTACCAAATGTTTTTAAATACCAAAAAAAGGCCAGCAGCAGCAAAGGACACAACTTCCTAGATATCTCTCTGCGTTGCACTCCGCACCACCCTTTGTGCTGGACGTTGGGGGAGGGGTGCCATTTATTACTCCACATCTATGTTCTCCAATGTCATGCGTGGAAAACATTATAACACCAAGAGTTTGATTTCAGAAGTGAGCACGGCCAGCCTCAGGGGTGTCTGCAGAGTACAGGATTTTCACTCTAGTAATAACCACCCCCATGGGTCTGAGGGATTGCCACAGTGGCTCTTGTGAAAATGAAATGTCATAAACACACAGACCGAGACTCAGGCAGCCAGAGAGGAAGGACAAACAGCTAGGAGAAACTTCAAGCAGAATGAAACAAAACAATGAGGTTCATCTTTCAGTATGGAAAACGAGCACGCTTAGGTTCTCAGAACTGTATCGCCCTGAGGAATCCGAACAAGAAAACCAGGTTGAAACCCTCCCAAGACACTGCATGCACGCTGGAGCCCACATGGGCCAGGGTCAGTCTAAGGCACAGACAGAAAGACGTGGGCACATATGGGAAACCAGGATTGTACCACTTAGGACTGGGCTCCCAATGCTGCCGTAGCTCAGTGTTGCCTGGTGACTTGCTCAGTGTTGCCTGGTGACTTCTCAGTGTTGCCCGGTGACTTCTCAGTGTTGCCTCAGTGACTTGCTCTGACTTAGTATTTGTTCTCTGTCAATGTTTTACCACCCTTTCCTGGCCAAGGGGAACCTGGCAGAGCAAGCCTCTGACCTGGGGACCACTGGGAGGTGTGGCTCCGCGTACACAGCATGGGATGCCGGGATCTCTGTCCTGATGCGTCACCAAGTCATTCTTTCCCATCCAGCTGCCTTTGAGTGTCCTTTTTCTGTTTTTATAGTGAGGGGGATGGGGTTGTTGCTTTAAAAACCTCAGTGATGATGGTACCAACCAACGGAACCCGATGGCACCAATCCCCCGCCTCGCCCTCAGGGAAACAGACCAAACGCAGAGACCCTGGCAATGGTAAGGTGCTAACAAGCTGGATTCAACGGGCAACTGGAAAACGCTGGCTTCCACAACACTTTCACAGAGGCACACTACGGATCCGGTCACTGAAGGAACGCGACAGGAAGCCAGGATACACGGCTGGAGGAAAAGCACAATTCCTTCAGTGCGATGAGGCTGAACTTCCTCTTACACAAACGGAAACACTTTTCCGGTGCTCAGAGGGAAAATTAATTTTGTAAATGTGCAGGAATTTGTGCCACAACTAACAGAGAAGTAGAACTGGGCGGTGAGCAGGGTGCTGGCAGCTGGGGCCCCTGCTCCGCTGCTCACTCCTGGGAAGCTCTGGGCTGAGCTGGTCCCCTCTGAGGGCACAGAAAGGTGCCTTTTCATCATCCCACTGTAAACCAAACCCAAAGACACTTGTGTGTTTGAAACTCTGAAAACAGGGAGACTAGTAGCAGATTTCTACAAAGACATGGATGGCAAAATTCACTGGGCTCCCGTAATTACTGAGATGGGACAAGTGGCAATGGCACTGCAGTAGCGGGGGCTTATTTTTAGCTCAGACATCAGGCAATGCCATCACCAGCACAGTTGAAGCCAGCAAAGGGCTGCCAAAACAGCTGAAAAGCTGCCATCCCTACAGCTGCCAGACTCCATCAGGGAGCAGCAGACGCGAAGCCCCACGGGAACCAGGTCAGGCCTCAGGGCTGTGAGGACCTGACCCCCACAGGCCTCCTGACTCGGCCCACTCGCTCTCCAGAAATCTAGACTCTGGAAATCTGGAAATTTAATTTGTGACCCCAAATTAAATCCTCTTCCCAGAAGGACCAAGGAAGAAGGTCGCTACTGTGGAGCCAGGCCTTACACCTAATTTTTAAATGATGAATGTAGGGTTGGGGGTGCAGCTCAAGGGCAGAGTACCTGCCAACCAGGCACAAGGTCCTGGGTTTGATCCCCAGCACTACAAAATGAAAGAAGAAAAAAAAAAAGCTCATATTAATACAGTTACAGATGTCTACAGTCAAAGTTTAGGGATAGCATAAATTACAATAATTAGAAATAAAATCAACTGAAAATTTCAGCAGAGTACCAAGTTTCATATAGCAAACCTTAGAATAATGTTTTAGATAAGGTAAGCAAGCGTCAAACACTGCTTAGAGGCCTCACTTTGGTGACAATGCATTAGCAAAAGAAAACAGTATTTATAAAGAACCAAGACCTGACAAAATTTATCAATGCACACAGAGAAACACATGAAGAATAATCATCTAATGTCAATACTGGAAATATTTGGGTGGTGGGAGTTTGGATAATTTTACTTCCAAACATAAGACTTTGGTAGATCTTTTTCTATCAATACAGAGCTACAGGGCTGGAGCAGTGGTTACACGCTTGCCTGGCATGCCCGAGGACGTGGGTTTGAACCCCACCACCACGAACGAACACAACTAAGTGCTGAAGCAACGAAAGCCACATGAAAAACTAAATAAAATAGATTCTCTCTGTCTCTCTGTCTCTCTCTCTCTCAAAAAAAAAAAAAAAAAAAAAAGAAAGAAAGAAAGAAAAGAAAAGAAAAGAAAAACACTACAATGCTCAGGTCCCAGACTGCTGGATTCAAATTAGTTGAACGCCTTATTAGTAGGGTGATTGTGAGAAGGTGACTTAACCTCTCTGTGCCTTCATGGTCTCCCTGTGAATGGTGCTTTTGAGAGGGCTGGCAAGTGAGCACACATGAGGCTTAGAACAGCGTGTGGGAACACAGCGGTCTCCGCCAGCAGAGGAAGCAGCAATACCACCAATGCTGAGCCAGCAGTTTGTAAAATCGACTCATGATGCTCAGTAAAAGCAGCTGTAAAAACAACTATTTGGTGACCAAAAAGTAAGAAGAGGAGAAAGAAACCACTCTGAAAGTTTATACAACAATTCAAAGAAACAACAAGACAAAAATACCCCAGCAAGTCAAGTATCAGGAACGCACAGGTATGGGAAGTGAGATCCCAGAGTAGCCTCCCCGCCCCACCCCAATCTGACACCTCACTTTAGGAGTCAGCACGTCAGCTGCAGGCACAGTGAGAGGTGCGCAGGTGGAGGTGAGGAATGTGGGGGCCCAGGAAGTGGGGAGGTTAGGGGGAGCCTGGGAGGTGACTGGATTAGAGCAGACTACGCAGTAGGAGTGAGCAAGATAGGATAGGCCCCAAAGAAGACTTTTTTCAAATGTAAAGACCAGTCAAGGAAAACAATTTGAAAAAACTTTCCAGCCAAGCCTTTGTCCCCAAGTGGTGGCAGGAAATGCAAGTGGGAACAGACCCCAAAGAAGCTTATAAGGAAATTCTGACTTTGGAAAAGACCTGATTAGCATAGATATTGACCAAACCCCCACCCTGTAGCTACATAAGCGCCAGCCTGGCCAGAGCCCTAGCGCAGCAGTTGGAGAGCTTGCTTTGCAAGCAAAAGGACTTGGGTTCAAACCCCAGCCCCACAAGTAAGTGCTGGAGACACAAAGGCCAGATGAAAAAATAAATAAACTATATCTCTCTCCCTCTCTCTCTGAAGAAAAAAAAAAAAAGCCCCTAGGCTAATACTCTTAAGCGGAAATCCCCCTATGGTCCCCTCTCACTCTGCAGGAACTCGATCTCTTTTCTTCTCACTTAAGTAAATCCTAATCCTTTCACTCTCTCCTTCCATTGTTGTCTGTGCATTTCTTTCTTTCTATTTGCAAGATAAGGATATGGAAGGAAATGTGCCTAGGGTCAGCCATCAACACCTCCTTTGACAGGAGAGAAGAGCCGGGCTTTGCTGCCTGTGGGCATCCCCTGCTGTAATCAGCTGCTACAGTGGGCTTTCCCAGCTGCAGAGGACTGCACATTATGCAGACCCCACTAGCAAACAGGAGCAGACCGAGTTTCTTCTCACACTGGTTTCAAAGGGGTTGCAGGAGGCCTGGGCAGTGGCAGAGAGAGAGAGGGGAGCCCCGCAGAGGCAGGGTTAGAGGGGGCTTGGGCAGTGGCAGAGTAAAGAGAGGGGCACAGGTTGTGGTTTTCGATCTGCTCTCAATTTAGCAGCAACAAGAGAAAAACTGTCTAAATGAGGTTAGCATTGAGGCCAGAAGATTCATCCTTTAAAAAACAAATTCTTTAATATGCCTTAATCCACAAATGCTGGAACTTTAATTTGTTTTTTAAAGAGAGAGAGGGACAGTGAGAGAGAGAGAGAGAGAGAGACAGAGAGAATCAATTTTTATTGAGTTTTTCACATGGCTTTTGTTGCTCAGATACATAGCTGTGTACGTGGGTGCTGGGGTTTGAACTCACACACTCACGCATGTTAGGCAAACGCTATAACTGCCGAGCCACCGCTCCAGCCCCAAAACTTTAGTTTTAAAATGGGGACTATTATAAAATAAAAGTTATGTAAACTAGCATGATTAATAAAGAACAGAAAATTAGGGATTATCATGTACCCTGATTCTTCCTTTGGGGGAATAAAGAGAGCAAACAGGATCATTCGTTCAGTGAATCAGATAGTGCTCTGGGAGATGGGAATTGCTATGGAGAAGACCAGCAGGAAGGTAGTGGGGTGGTGGGCAAGGAGGTGTAACTGTAAACAGCAGGAAGAGGTGACAGTGAGCTTGGAACAGACAAGGGAAGTCTAACCCGCGTTCCCAATAATTGTCAGCTCTGATTAGAAGTTTGATCAGGGTTAAGCCAACGTATTGCGTTTCTCTGCCTCATTCAGCCGGCAGACGCTTTCAGCTTTGAAAATGTGAAGTATTGCTTGTTACAAAAACAACCTCTCCTGGTATTATCTCCCTCTTTTAATCTAAAAGCATGTATTTCTTACATATATAATCATCTTCATAAATGTTTTTATCAAAGAGAATTAAGAACAAGAAAAGAAGTCTTGTGCCGTTTCTAGTCACCAAGCATCCATTCACCTACTTCCCAGTCAGACAAGCCAGCTTTTTCTTGGAGAACCAGGCTCCCTGACTTCCCGCCACTATTACACCAGTGCCTCCAGGGTACTGTACCACCCAGCCCTGCCAGGAGGGGGACCGCGTCCCTCGGAATGCTGTACTTCCTTAAATTGAAGGTGAGCCATGGAGAACCTGCAGGAGATGAGTCTCCTGCTCCAGGAGGTGAGCAAGGGACCCAAGTCCAGCCAATGAGGATCTGCAGGAGTGGAGCAGAGGCCAACCTGGTCATGCTTGGAAACGAGTGAGGTAAGGCTCCTAAAAATGGAGGCAGTGGAGGGTGTGGCCACAGTGCGCTAAATGGGGAGAAGCAGGAGTAGCGACTGGCAGATGGCCCCTCTGCAACACGGGTATGTCAGCACCCCGCCTCGCCTCAAGGACCCACTAGGAGCGTCACACAGATGCGAGAAGGTTTCCTTTTGCTTGAGTGACTTCAGTAACACGCAAGTTGAGAGTCTTGCCCCGTGCTGGGGAACCCTCCAGTTTCCTCCCAGAAGCCAAGCCCAGGGACACTCACCCGTTCCTGACCAGCAGTGTCCCAGATGAGGAACTTGTGAAGTTCATTTCCGCAAGGCACAGTCTTGGTCATAAAAGATGCCCTGAAAAGGAGAGCGGACACCTCACATTACTGGCATCTTCAGAGACCCGTGGATCACACACTTATGATTGAGCAAGAGCGCTGATCCTCAGAGAACCCGGCAGGACTGGTGGACCTCTCAGAACAGAGGGTTCCACACCTGCCCTAGACCAACTGGACCTTTCAAAACAGAAAAAACAGGCTCTGTTTCCAGGATCAGCCAGCTTCCTGGAACAAAAGTGAAAAAGGAAGCTGGTGCTTTGCCACCAGTTTGGGCTTTGACTTTGCAGGGGCACAAAAAGAAAGTTGCCCGACATACTGACCCATTCTGACATGCACCCCACGCTAGCCACAACCACCAGCAGACACAGCCAGCCCCCGCCTGCTGGGGCCATGTAGGGAGAAAGATGGGTAAGCTAACAAGAATTTGTTTTCTCTGTTTAAAAAAGGGAGGGGGAGGGGGCTGGAGCAGTGGCTCAGCGGTTACAGTACTTGCATGGCATGCACAAGGTCGCAGGTTCGAATCCCAGTACCACGTACACAACAAAGTGTCAGAGCACCGAAACCCACATGAAAAACTAAATAAAATTGACTCTCTCTCTCTCTCTTTCTCTTAAAATAAAAAACAAAACAGGGAGGGATTTAAAGTCTTAGTAGATCATGCAACACTTGCTGTTTCCTTCTTTGCATATATCATTTTTTTTTTTTTAAGAAAGGGGACAGTGAGAGAGACAGAAGCAATTTTTATTTAGTTTTTCATGTGGCTTTCATTTCTCGGACACTTCGTTGTGTACGTGGTGCTGGGGTTTGAACTCGTGTACTCGTGCATGCCAGGCAAGCACCGGAACCGCCAGGCGATCTAGCGGTACATATATCCTCTTAATTAATACACATTTTCTTTGGGCTCATGAAAGGGTAAAAACCCAAAAGTAGGAATGTGTAGTAGCCTGGACCCTTCTCTGTGAGCAGAAGTTTCCCGTTCATCGTAAAGCAAGCAGCCAAGCACTGTGGTGCAGGCCTGTAATCCCAGCAACTTGGGAGGCTGAGGCAGGAGGATCACAAGTTAGAGGCCACTCTCAGCAATTTAGCAAGATGCTGTCTCAAAATACAAAGAGTTGGGGATGTAGCCCAGTGGTAGAGCATCCCTGGTTTCAATCCCTACTACTGCCCACTACATCCCCCAAATAGCAAGCATCCCCAGTAGTGGGACAACTTGACGAGAAAATTTCCCAGAGTGAGGGAATAACACACACACATCCATCTCTGGACAAAAGCGCTTAATCTGAATTTAACCATTAGAAAATAAACAGGCAAATGTGGAATGTGGAACTCTGTAAAACAAAAGGCCCAAACTCTTCAAATTAGTCAATTTTTCTATGAAGAGCAATCACAACGAAAGGCAGGGTACTCTTTCTAGATTCTAGATCAAGAGAAAAGAGAGGAAATTACAAAAGGCAACATGGGAATCTTGACTCCATCCTCGATGAGGGAGAATCAGCCTTAAAAGCTGTTTTTAAGGGCAACTGGAGGGGGGCTGGGAGCACAGCTCTGTGGTAGAGGGCGGGCCTGGCATGCCAAGGATCTGCGAAGAATAAAAGATAAAAATGAGGACGTTGGAGAGATTTAAATGTGGACTGGACGTGAGGTGTCACCACTGAGTCAAATTAGCTTTCAAGGTGATGTCCTCATTACATCCTGATTCTCCGGAGATGTGCCCTGGGGTCTCCAGAGCTGCAGAATCACGTGGTCCTCCTCACTACCCAGGGCGCAAGGAGAATCCCACGCCCCCACGACACGCACCAAAGGGAACTAGTTATCAACCTGCGGTTGCACTGAGTGGAAACTGTAGGTGTTTTTAAGTGACAGGATCCTTTACGTGTTTAAAAGTGCTTAGATTATGTTTTTTGTAAATCTCTAGTTCGAGACCTTTGCTCACCTTCTAGCTGGGGTATTCATCTTTCAAGCATTTTCTATTAGGCTTCTGTGATAACACCTTTTTTTCTTCTCTCTTTTGGTACTAGGGATTGAATCCAGGGGCGCTTAACCCCTGAGCCATATCCCCTGCCCACTTTGTGTTTGTTTGTTTGTTTTGAGACAGGGTGTCTCTAAGCTAGGCTGGGCCTTGCTAACTTGCGGAGACTGGCTTTGAACTTGTGATCCTCCTGCCTCAGCCTCCCAAGCTGCTGGGAACACGAGAGTGTGCCACCACATCCTGCTGTAATAATACATTTTAAACAGTATTTTTCCAGTTAAACATTTACCCTTTAACTTTGTTCATGGATTTTTTTTCCCATAAAGGCACTGAAAATTTTTATGTTGACAATGGTATCAATATTTTATTTTCACTTTTGCTTTGATATAAGGCAGATTTTCATTTATTGTTCAATATAGTTTGGGTCCTGGAATAAAATATCAATCTTGCCCTTTCAAAATTCTCCTCAGGCTTAGAAAACAAAGCTCATGAGACTGGAGCGGTGGCTCGGGGATTACAGCGCTTGCCTGGCATGCAGGAGGATCCGGGTTCAAACCCCAGTGCCACATACACAGCCAAGTATCCAAGGAACAAGACCCAGATGAAGAAATGAGTAAAATTGATTCTCTCTCTCTCTCTCTCGTAAAAAGAAAGAGAGAGAGAAAGAAAGAAAGAAAGAAAGAAAGAAAACAGAGCTCATGTTCTTAGACTCTTAGAACTAGAGGCTTTTAGAACTGAAAAAATTTAAAGTATAAACTATCCAATCCCCCCCTTCCATACACATAAAGACAGGCAAATGCCGAAGAAACCAAAAGTCAGCCTTGACCCTGGAAGAGTTCGATGGTTCCTCTGGGAACAGAACCCGGGGGCCAACAGCCGCCTGCATTTGAGCCAGAGGCTCCTGTCCGTCCCCTCATCTGTGAAATGGGGACAATACCTGTCTTTTCTTTTTCCCCCATGATGCTGGACACCGAGCCCAGGGCCTGGTGAATGACATGCAAGCATTCTACCACCTAGCTAGGTGCCAAGCCCCCCATTACTACCTTCCTAATGTAGAAGGCGTTGTAGGATCAGACAGAGACCTGTAAAGTCCGCCTGGGCCACATCAAGCTGTGGGGAGCAGCTTAGGAACAGGAATAAGGTTGCCTCATGATCCCACATTCCTGATTCCTTGCCACTATGGGAAGACTACCTGCCAATGTGTTAAGTGACTATGGGATCACTGCTGTCTTGGTTGGGTTTGTTTTGCTGTTTAACAGCCTCTTGGCCAGCTTTTGCCCTGAGGAGCCTCAGGCGTCTTTTCTGCTGTAGAGGTGACTTTACAGCGAGCATGACCCTCACGCTCCTCAGCAGTGCTGAGCTGAACGAGTCTGGCAGAGATGTAACCCAGTCTCCCTGCACAGTTGACTTCACAAGGGAGACACATTTGTGCGTTGACTATATCAACGCAATCTGCCAGGGTGGCAGACGGCGTTCTTGGGTGCTCAGGAAGTCTCGGGGGCAATGGAGGTGGAGGCCGGGCCTTCCCCAGTGCAGTGGATCCAGGGGGAGGCCCGCTGGGCAGGCGCTCCCCCTCCCAGCTGCCCCTGCCCTGTGTCGCCTGGTTGGGGTGGGAGGATCACCCCACTACTCTGGGCTGGGAGAGACCAGCGGGATGCCAGGAAGAAGGCCAGGGACATGAACCAAGTGAGGACAGGACCACGTGGGACATACGAAAGAGCAGGGAGGGCGAGGTGGGAAAGAAACACTGATAGAAATGAGGTAACAGTGTGGAGCGCAAAATGTGCAGCCGCCAGAACCCACTTCCCTCACCCAAGGCGCAGCCCAGCCCCCTGCTCCAAGGCCAAGTCCACTGACTTCAGGAGGAGCCCAAAACTCCAGAGAACCGAGAGCTGGGAAGGGGACGGAAGCCTTGGCACACCGGACAGCACAGTCCTGACAGTGAGCTGAAGACATGCTGAGGACTCAGGGTCAGAGGAAAAGAGCAGAGCTCTCAGGCGCAGGTGCAGATTCCAAAGCGACGTCTAACACTGCTGACTACACAGAAAGAGAAGGACAACGTTCAGGAAAAAAAGAAAAGAAAAAGAAACACCTGGCAACATCTGTCACGAGCCTCAAATATATATATTTTTAGAAGAGAGAAGGATAGTGGCTGGAGCGGTGGCTCGGCGGTTACGGTGCTTCCCTAGCATGCACAAGGACACGAGTTCAAACCCCAGCACCACGGACACAACTAAGTGTCAGAGCAATGAAAGCCACATGAAAAACTCAATAAAAATTGATTCTCTCTGTCTCTCTTGGTCACTGTCCCCTCTTTCTTAAAAACAAAAACAAAATAAAATAAAGAGGAAAGTGAGAGAGAGAGAATCAATTGTTATTGAGTTTTTCACATGGCTTTCGTTGCTCTAACACTTAGCTGTGTCCGTGGGTGCTGGGGTTTGAACCCGTGTACTGGTGCATGCTGGGCAAGCACCGTAACCGCCAAGGCACTGCTCCAGCTCCCTCAAATACTTTTTTTTAAGAAAGGAAAAACAAATCAATTTTATTTATTTTTCATCTTTTTTTTTTTTTAGCTGTGTATATGGTACTGGAGTTTGAACCCAGGTCCTCATGCATGCCACCCAAGTGCTCTAACTGCTGAGCCACTGTTCCAGCCCCTCATACACTTTCTTAGTCTTGGACCAAATAATTCCAGTGTTGTCAATTTAACCCAAAGAAATCATCAGCATGCACATTTATTAAAAAAAAATGCTTAAATAACCTACATATCTCAAATGGAAGATGAAGCCATTGAAAAGCAGTGTTTTAAAGATCATTCAATAGCATAAAATTCACGAAATGATGTTGAGTGGAAAATAATTGGGGTAGTTTCTATATTTTTACTCACGATTTTCTTCGTTTTGGTTTATGAGTCCACAATATTTTTGTAATCACAAAGACATTATTTTCATCATCTTTTTAAAGATACTGTAACATTATAAAAATGTTCAAAACATAGTAAGAAGCCTGATGCTGCCGTGCACAGTTGCAACCTCAGTGACTGGGCTGGGGGCACTGGGACCTGAGGCAGGAGGATGGCATCATTAGGGGCTGGCGCAGGCGACTTGACCCCATCTCACACTAAGATAAAAAGGGCTGGGGGTGTAGCCTGGTGCTAGAGCACTCGCTGATCTCAAGAGGCCCTGGGTTCAATTCCCAGCACCACCAAAAAGGCGGTGGGGGGGGGGTGCAAAGGGAAAAATAACTGCATATATGCTGATTTCCATTTTTATGAATTCTGGGGTTTCTGTAGTGAACAGGAATGTTTGCAATCAGAAAAATCAGCGTCTAATTGGCTCTGTGAAGGAAATGCAGCCAGGAAAGAGGGTAAGAGAGCTGCCTGGACTAGGCAGGTGTACAGTGGCACCTCAGGTCCCGCATGACACATTCTGATTTGTAAAACTATCTGTTTGTAGGCCTTCAAACACACAGAAGGTACTTATTACATGCATTTTGCTTTTTATGTTTTTGTTTTTCAGGGCTGAGGACCGAACTTGGGGCCTTGCGAGTGCTTGGCAAGCGCTCTGCCACTGAGCTAAATTCCCAACCCCTATTATATGCATTTTGGACCCTAAATATTAGTTATATAAATTGAAGAGCCAAGCATGCTTGTAATCCCAGCTCCTTGGGAGGCTCAGGTAGGAGGATGGCAAGTTTGAGGCCAGCCTGGGCATTGTAGTGAGACCCTGCCTGTCTCAAGATAAAAAACAAAATAAAGGGGCTGGAGCAGTGGCTTGGTGGTTATGCCACTTGCCTGGCATATGGGCAATGACACAGGTTTGAACCCCAGCACCATGTACACAGTGCAGTGCCAGAACAACGAAAACCAGAAGAAAAACTAAATAAAACCAATTCTCTCTTTCATTCTCTGTCTCTCTAAAAAAAAATTTAAAAATAAAAAAATAGGCTTGGTCAGTTTCTCAGGGGAAGAACATCCCTGGGTTTAATAATGCCCAGGACCAAAAAAAATCTGTGATTAGAGAGCTAGTAAAATCCTTTGACTTCACTTTTTATTTAATTTTATGTATTTCTGTATAGTCTGAATGTTTTTTATAACATGCATTACAATCTTAAAAACTAACATGATTTTTTTTAAGAGAGAAGGACACTGTGAGAGAGAGAGAGAGAGAGAGAGAGAGAGAATCAATTTTTATTGGGTTTTTCACATGGCTTTCGTTGCTCTGACACTTAGTTGTGTATGTGGGCGCTGGGGTTTGAACCTGTGTACCTGCACTAGCTGGAAAAGTGCCATAACCGCCCAGCCACCACTCCAGCCCCCCCCCATGATTTTTTAATTAATACTTTATTTTTAGAGCTGTTTTAGGTTTATAGGAAAATCAAGCAAAAAGCAAAGTTTCCATATAACATTTTTTTAAAACTAAAATCACCAAAGTGTATTTACTAGACAAAACACGGTCACAACTGTGCTCATGGCAGAAATGCCACTCATGTCCAGGGGCTACGGTAGGCATATGCTGCTCCTCTCACTGTGAGGCAGGGATATTTCCTGTCCTTGAATCTGGGCTCGCACTGCTTTGACCAAGAGATGGTCACCAAGATGACATGCCCACATAGGTGGAGTGATAACTTAGACCTCTGCTCAATACAGGTCTAAATCTTTTTTTTTTTTAAAGAGCGAATGGGACAGTGAGAGAGGGAAGGAATCAACTTTACTTAGTTTTTCATCTTGGTTTTGTTGCTCTGACAGTTGTGCACATGGTGCTGGGGTTCGAACCCACTTCCTCGCGCATGCCAGGCAAGCACCATAACTGCTGAGCCACCGCTCCAGCCCCTCTGCCTAACTCTTGTACATACTGAACAATTTGTGTTATGAATATGCCCTGCCTTCTTAGTAAAAAAAAATTATTTCAAAGGAATGCGGATTTGTTATTTAAACATTTGTAAAGAAAAAGTTTAGAAAAAAAGATGAAAATCTGCCCTTCATCTTCCAGATCCACAATTTGTAGTTACGGTAATGTTTACTTTACTATCAAGAAACAAAATGATGGGCTGGAGCAGTGGCTCTGTGGTTACGGCGCTTGCCCGGCATGCGCAAGTACACGGGTTCAAACCCCAGCACCCACAGACACAACTAAGTGTCAGGGCAATGAAAGCCACGTGAAAAACTCAATAAAAATTGATTCTCTCTGTCCCTCTCTCTCACTGTCCTTCTCTCTAAAAAAGAAAAAAGAAAGAAAGAAAAAGAAAAAGAAAAGAAAATGAAAAATTGAGGGGAAAAAATAAACACCCCAGAGCCCCAGAGAAGAGTGAAAGAATTTCCTCTGTAGAAAGCTTTTCTATCGGGGTGGCTCTGCGGTTCCGGCGCTTGCCTGGCATGCGTGAGTACTCAAGTTCAAAGCCCAGTACCATGCACGCAACGAAGTGTCCAAGGAATGAAAGTCACATGAAAAACTAAATAAAAAATTGCTTCTCTCTCTCTCTTTGCAAAAAAAAAAAAAAAAAAAGAAAGGAAAGCATATTTATCACACAAGTCTCCCCTGGGATCTCCTGCAGGGTGCACATCTCCTTGGCAAAGGTGTTTGAGTGGCAGGCAGCCTGGGAAGAAAGTCAGGCTCTCCCCTTGGAGCTGCGGACAGACATGCTCCCTGCCTGGTCCTTGCTCCTTTGAGCCACTTCTTGGCTACTGCTGTGGTGGGTCCCATCCGCTCCACTGCAAGCAGGGACCAGCTGCTCCAGAGCTCCCTTGATCGCCCACCATGAATCCCTCTGGCAGGGACCTCTCCTCCTCAATCCTGCAGTTTCCCTCCTGATGACCCCCGGCTGTCAGGTTGAGTCTGATATCTTCAAGGGAAAAGGCCACTTCTCCTGGGGAGATACAGTGGAGCACCCAGGGCAGAGTCTACAAGATGCCAGGTGGGTGAGGAAGACGCATACCCCACAAGCCTGGGAAGGTAGCCACTTTCTCCACCTTGCCCACCGTGCTGGCAGCAGAAATGACGTCAGATCTGCTCAGGGGAGGAGAGCCAGCTGCAGGACTGCCTTGTGTACTGTGCACAGGTACCAGGTCTAGCAGCGGTCAGGTCAGAGCAGAACCACTGGGAACTGGCTGGGGATCATCTTCCTCTGGAAATATGGGCAGCATAGAGTGAAGAATCACACTCCAGAGATCCAGGAGATGGCTTGCAAAAATAAAAACCGTTACCAGGGACACAGCCTGGATACACACAGCTTGGGAATCCCCGACTTTTTGGTGGTCCTGCTGGAGGCTGAGCCACACAGAGACTGACCTCTCTGGGCAGCTCCAGAGCAGAGTAAAAGGAACACACAGGAACTTACCCAATGGTAGGGCTGATGTTGTGGTCGAAGTGATCCTGGACAAAGCGGCACACAATGCTTGATTTCCCAACCCCAGTGTCCTAGAAAAGAATGAAGAAGGCGGTGAGGACCCGGGGCCAACTCCCACCTAGCATAAGCCATCGGAAGCAGCCCACCACTGGTCATCTCTGGACTGAGTAGAGGGGAAGTGGAGGGGAACTGCCTCTTTTTTTTAAAGAGAGAGGGACAGTGAGAGAGAGAGGGAGAGAGAAACAATTTTATTTAGTTTTCCATGTCTGCCTCTCTTTCTTACCAGTGTTTTCTAATAAAGGAATTGTGCTGCTTCTGAGACAGTTTTAGGAGAGATAGTAAAATGCCTAAGTAGTCAAGATAAGGGTCCACCTCTAAGAGCTAGCAGGTAGAGAGCCATAGACAGGGCCTTCACATGCAAATGACCTTGAGGCTCATCTGTGGGAGCAACTCCTTTGTCTCTGAGGAAAGAAATGGGGGTGGACACAGATGGGAACTTGGAAAGAATTGCTACCTGTTTTGCATAGATTTTAACCAATGACTTTTTAAAAATCCATTTATTTATTTATTTTTTATTAGATGGATATAGAGTTACAATTGAGGGAGAAACATTAACAAATATTCAAGAACAAATGTATATATATTTAGTTATCCAGGGCTAATACCATGTCATGGTATTAGCTTGGGTTCCCCCTGTTGCTGTTTCCCCCGGAAGAACTCCTGAGTTAAATGGATATCTCGTGGAGGACAGAGATCTCCTTCTGAGATGATTCCCCCATATTCCCACTCTGCAGTCTCCTAGGTGTTTTTCCTACACCCTCCCCCCACCCTGTCCCCACCCTACGCCTCCAAGTATCCTAGGGAGTCATCTCCCTATTGCGTTAAGAATCATACAATTTGAAGTTATTATTAGCTTAGCCGTCTAACGTACTGCTTCCCAATGTATTCTAGCTTCCACAGATGAGAGATACCATTTGGCCCTTGAGTCTCTGAGATTGGGATACTTCACTTAGCATAATTCTTTCCATCTCCACCCATTTGATTTCAAAACCCATAATATCGTCTTCTCTAATGGCCGAGTAGTATTCCATTGTATATATGTACCAAAGTTTCTATATCCACTCGTCGAGGGAGGGGCATCTGGATTGGTTCCATAGTCTAGCTCTAGTAAATTGAGCTGCTATAAACATTGATGAAGCCACATCACTATAATATGCTGATTCTAACTCTTTTGGGAAAATACCCAGGAGTGGGATAGCTGGGTCATAAGGTGGTTCCATCCTTAATTTTTTGAGGATTCTCCACACTGCTTTCCATAGTGGCTGAACCAGTTTGCAGTCCCACCAGCAGTGTTCCTGTTTTCCCACAGCCCCTCCAGCACCTGTCATTTTTGCCACTCTAACAGGAGTGGTATCTCCTTGAAGTTTTGATTTGCATTTCCCTTATAGCTAATGATGTAGAGCATTTTCTCATATATTTATGGGCTTTCTGGACTTCCTCTGGTGAGAAGTTTCTTTTTAGATCCGTAGCCCATTTATTGATTGGATTATTTGTGATTTTGGTGTTTAGTTTCTTTAGTTCCTTGTATATTCTGGATATTAGCCCTCTGTCCGAGGTGTAGCAGGCAAAGGTTTTCTCCCATTCTGTAGGTTCTCTCTTGATGCTCCTGACTAGATCTTTAGCTGTGCAAAAACTTTTTAGTTTAATTGCATCCCATCCATTTATTGTTGACTTTACTGCTTGAGCCATGGGAGTTTTGTTGAGGAAGGTGCAGCCGACTCCTATGTCCTGTAGTGTTGACCCTACTTCTTTTTCTAGTAAGTTTAAAGTTGTTGGCTTAATATCCAGATCTTTGACCCATTTTGATTTAATTTTTGTGCAGGGTAAAAGTTAAGGATCCAGCTTCAGTTGTCTATACATGGCTGTCCAATTTGTCCAACACCATTTGTTGAACAGGCTGTCTTTCTTCCACACTATCCTTTTGCCCCCTTTATCAAATACCAAATAGTTAAAGATACAGGGGTTTGTCTCAGGATCTTCTGTTCGGTTCCACTGATCTCTTTTGATACCAATACCATGCTGTTTTTGCTATTACAGCTCTGTAGTATAATTTCAGGTCAGGGATTGAGATACCCGCTTCTTCTTCATTTCTATAGAGTAATGTTTTGGCTAGCCTCGGTCTCCTGTTATTCCATATGAACTTGAGAATTGTGTTTTCTATATCTGAGAGGAATGGCATTGGTATCTTGATGGGGATTGCATTGAATCTGTATAAGGCTTTGGGTAGAATGGCCATTTTTATTATATTGATTCTGCCTAACCATGAGCATGGAATGCTTTTCCATCTGCTCAGCTCTTCCGTAATTTCTTTTTCTTTGTAGAGGTCCTTAATATCCTTTGTAAGGTTAATGCCCAAGTATTTCATTTTTTGGGAGGAGATGGTGAATGAGAGAGATTCCCTGATTTCTTCTTCTGCAGATTTGCTGCTGGAGTACAGGAATGCTAGTGACTTACTGGAGTTGATCTTGTAGCCAGCTACTTTGCTAAAACCACCTAAAAGCTCTAGGAGTTTTCTGGCCGATGTTATTGGGTCTTCTAGGTATAGAATCATGTCATCAGCAAATAGAGATAACTTAACTTCCTCTTTTCCTGTACAAATACTTTTGATTTCCTTGTCTTGATAGCTCTGGCAAGTTAACCAGTGTCTCTTAACCAATGATGTGGATGCATTTCTCAATGCCTGCTTTGCAAGAACGTTAATTACGTTCATAACCGAAATCAATATAACCCTGGCTAATCTCCATTAGAGGGTGTCCTGCTTCCAGGTGCCCCTCTGCCTTGCCTCTGCTCTCCTTCCTTAAATAAATCCTACTCCTTTTACTCCTCCTTCCATGGTTGTTCCTGGATTTTATTCTTTAAATTCCTGAGACAAGAACCCAGAAAATGGGCGCCGATTTCCTGGGGTGAATTTCCACCACACCAAGAGCTGCAGCACGTAGCTTTGAGCTGCAGAGCTGATAACACTATTTTGGCTGCAGACACCTGCAGCCAGCCCAAATTCCCAGGTTTAGCTGGGAATGGCTACTTTGGCCATAGGATTCTGTAGCTAGGCCCTCTTCATTCATCAGCGGGAGCAGAGAATCCGGCCTCACCTCAGAAACCCCCGCATCACTTTCACAGAAAGAAAAGAAACAGGGTGAAAATAAGTTTAAGAACCCTGTCTCACATATGTACGACAATCAGCTAGCACCAGCAGTTCACAGTGCAAGGATTCTGGAAATTCGGAAACTGGAGGAGGGGTCTAGAGAACACCTGTGGCAACACACCAGCGTTTGGTAAAAACAGAACTGATTTTCTTCAGAATCTTCTTGGCACTAAAAAACACAGGATCTGCTCCCCCAGGAGTCACCCTGTAATGTGGTAGAAGATCTCCTGGAAAATATATAATGAGGGAAAACTCTCTAAATAAACAAAACTAAAACGTCCCTCCCTTGCAGCAAGCTTCTTCTGAGATACTCCACTTCACATTTTAGGTTTCACCTGGTTAACGGTTAAGGAATCTTTTCGTTTGCATTTCCAGGCCTGAGTTTCAGCCCCAGAGTAAGTGCCTTTCTCACCCTCCCTGGGGAACTGAGGCTGTCTTGCAGGCGCATGTTCGGCTGTCTTTGCACCCTCCATATGTAATCAATCGCAACCTCCTGAAGGTATAAGTTGCTAAGGTTTCTGCTGCACGTTGTCCAGGAGAGCAATGTTATGCCCTGGTCTAAATGCTGCAGCATTTATTAAATCTGTTTTCCTGAGCACTTCTCTGGTGTTTGAGGCTCCTTTGTCCCACTTCAGTAAGACCCATGAATTCTAATTTCTACATTTCTGATTCTTTTTCAAATCTGGTAGCTGGATAGTAGCTTCCAGTTTTGCTTAATCCTAGAAAGGTCTAGGCTCAGATCTTTCTTTGCTAAACAATTCTCTAAAGCTGATTTGGACAGCTGTCCAGTTACACATTGCAAATCCAATACATGATGTTTATCCCTGCTCCCCTCCTGAACCCTTGTAAAGTATCTACGAAATAAAAGGCAAAGGCACAGAGTCACAAGGTCAGAGAGGTAGGACAACAGACATCCCTAAACCAGTGACATCAACAAAATCCAGGAGGATGAGTGGTACACAAGGAAGAAGCTGCAACCCAATAGCGCACAGGGAGGGAGGCTGGAGGGCAGCAGATCAGGTCATGCCAGGGAATCCCAGAGGACAGCCAGGATCAGAGGACAAGGCTGAAAACACGACCCAGCCTGGGAAAGGAGGAGCCTTCAATCCAGGAGGAAGTGGGGTTCCCCTGCAGGATACTGGGGCTTGGGGATTGGGGAACAGCAAAGGCAGAGGCTGTTTTCCCAACTGTGTGAACCCAGGCAGAAGTAGGGAGGGTTCTGTAAAGATAAGAAAAAAGAATAATGATGGCTCGGGTGTAAATTCAGGTGGAGATGTTTATTGGGATCTGTTGCTCTCGGGCCAATTTCACCTGCGCTGCCACAGTGATGGCGGGCATGGATGTGACAGCCAGCAGGAGAAACGGGTGGGCAGGGAGAATGGCAAGCAGGGAAAATGGCGCTGGACCTTCGCCAGGCACCTGGTTTTGTTGGTTAACTGGGAGGAGTTGATGGGGTTGGTCCTTCAGAGATTGGCTGTTGGATCCATCAATCCTTTGGAGCTTGTCTGCCAGCATCTTGATTGGCTGTTCTTTTTGCAGTCCAGCGGCCCTTTGCCCTGCCCCTTAGCCAGCTGGCATGGCCTCCTCGTCTTGACTGAAGCCACACACCCAGCCAGCTTACCAGGTTCCCCTCCAGTAAGAACAAAGAGTCCCACAAATCCTGAGATTGGGGTCTCCCAACCAGAGGCCATGTGTGCACCACCTCAAAATTCCAGGACAGAGCTTTCAATTTGCATTTTAATCATTTAAAACTAAACACTGAACTAAGAAAAGCCAGGCATTGATACCCACCAACAGAAGAGCAGGATGCTACTTTAAAAGATCATCCAGAGAAGAAGAGTGATTTTTTAGAAATTAAAATTATGATACTAGAAATTAAAATGGCAGAGGAGGAGTAGAAGATAAAAGTCAAACATTGCCCATAAAGTAGAACAAGGTTGACAAAACTGATGCCCTCAATTGGTAGGAATGAGTCTGCACGCCAGGCTCAAAGACTTGATTGACAGAGACCTTGGTGGCAGTACACTCTTATCTCAAAGAATCATGAAGAACTTACAAGATCTATGAGCACAAGGGGAAAGAGTTAGCAAGGGAAATAAAGAAGAGTGACAGGGCTCTCTTATATTAAAGGTCTAACTTTAAAAGTCAAAAGATGGGCTGGAGCGGTGGCTCAGCGGTTACAGTGCTTGCCTGGCATGTACAAGTACATGGGTTCAAACCCACGTACACAACTAAGTGTCCGAGCAATGAAAGCCACGTGAAAAACTCAATAAAAATTGATTCTCTCTGTCTCTGTATCTCTCTCTCACTGTCTTTCAAAAAAAATAACAAAAGTCAAAAGATCATGGAGAAAATGTTGCAACTTCAGAGAAATGCATTTTTCTTCAGGCACCGAAATCTGGAATGAGACTGGCATGCCAGCCAGCAATCCGAATCACTTGGATTCCTTCTTGCTTCTGTGTTTGGGAGACAGTTCTAGCAAACCTGAAGCAAGAGGGACCTGTGCTTGTGGCTCACCGCTATGAGGGCAGCCTGCTCTGAGCAGGGTGCGAGTCCATGGGCGCAGCTTGAGGAGCTGAGGGGAGGCTGTGGGCAGCTCCCAGGGGCCAATCACAGCAGCTGTTATTTCTGAGCTGTATGGATTCTGCCTCGCATCCCCCTTCAGCCTTCAAACCTCTGCTCCATCCTCCCCAGCCCAGCTGCTTGTGAACCCATCTGTGGATAAGCTTGTCCTTGCCTTCCTTCATCACCCTGCGGAATGCAAAACTGAGTGCGGGTGATGCCCTGTGCCGCTGAGGTCCAGGAAGTGCCCCTGCACCTGCACTCTTTCAGGAAGCCAACTGCTTCCTCCAACACCTGTAGGCAGGGTGGGGACCTTGCCCAGGGCTGACCAGGATCATTTCTGTTTCTCCATCACAGATTACGAATCCTCTTCATCAGTGCTCTTCCACTCATTCATTCATTCTTCACTCACCCTGTAAGCTTTCGCCAGGTCCTGCCATCCACGCGGCCACAGCAAGCTACACCCCATTGGCAGGAGGTCATGGGTCACCCCCCACCCCAGGGGCCCTTGGCTTCCAGGGTATTTGCCACACAGCGGACCCCAAGTCCCCAGGGCAGCCCCAAGGAGCCTGCCTGCAAGGCTGACCCTCAACCTGCCCTTCGGGGCGAAAACTAAAAAGCCACCTTACAATTGTGCCGCTGTCCTCCCCCTTCTCCATATGGCTCACACCAACACTCTAGCTTCTCTGAATGGTTCGACCAGCAAACCTGCTCCAATGCAGGTGTGACCCAGAGCTCTCAGTCAAATGCACTCAGTGTGCGTGTTTAACAACACAACTCAACATTTCTCTTACACATTTTTTTTTAAAGAGAGAGTGACTGAGAGAGAGAAAGATATAATCAATTTTTATTTAGTTTTTCATGTGGCTTTCGTTGCTCGGACAACTTGGTAGTGTATGTAGTACTGATGCGGGATTTTTGAGATGAGGCCGGATTCTCTACTCCCACTGGCGAATGGCTTCTGGGCTGACTACAGATTCCAGCAGTCAAAATAGCCCGCTTCTAGTGTTTGCAGCCATTCCCAGTTAAAACTGGGAATTTGGGCTGGCT
>PVKS010027086.1:0-28008 GCA_004027875.1 Aplodontia rufa | reverse complement strand
CCCTAAAAAAGAAATTTAGAAACGGAGGAGGCTGTGAAAGGGGGAGGGGGTGAAAGAAGTGGAAGGGGCGGGAAAGGGGGGCAGGGAGAAAGGGGAGGGGGCAAGGGCAGCAGCAACCGGGTTTTACCCGACCCCGGGGGCTCGCGCGCCGGGCCTCGCGCCTCGCGCCTCGCGGGCCTCGCAGCGGCCGCCCGCCTGGCCGCGTGCCGCCCGCCGCCCGGCGCGCACGCGCAGCCCGGCCCGCCCGGCGCGCCCCTCTCACCCGCGGCGCGAGCGCGCGTGCGTGGCCCCGCGCCGCCCAGAGCAGCCTGCGGCCATCCTCGCGCCGCCTGGGCTCCGAGCGTGTGCTGCACGACCGCGCTGCCCGGGCTGCTGGACCAGGAGCAGGGCCTCGCGGGGGCGGGGCCTCGCGGGGGCGGGGCCTCGCGGGGCGGGGCCGTCGCGGTCATGTGACCCGCGGCGGGCGGGAAAGGAGGCGGTTGGTCGCCATCTTGGGGGCGGGCGGTTGAGGGCTGGGGAGAGTGGCGGCGAAGCCGCGGCGGGTGCGGGCGACCCCGGGGAAGGGGTGCCGGGGGAGGGCCAGGCCCCCGCGACCGCACACCCACCGAGGCCCGGAGCCCGGCGGCCGGGCCATTGTTCCCGCTGCCGGCGTCAGAACGCAGCGGACGAGCGCTTGAGGTGCACAGCCCCGCGCTGCGAGCTCCGAGGGCGCGGAGCCCGGGGCCCCGCGTTTGGCAGACGCGGGGGGCGGCGGTGTTGGGGCCTGCGGTGGCCCGGGTGCTGCCTGCGCCGGGAGCTGGAACGCTCGGTGCTTAGAGACCCCGGCCTGGGTGGGAAGGGGCACGACCCGGAGCACGAGGGGCTCACCGGGGACGGGGACGGCCGCACGGCCGGGCGAGTCTGCCGGAAACCTCTCAGCTGTGCACTGGGGATTAGCAGTGGGCGAAATTGGCCTTAAGATCCCTGCGGGAGACGAGCTGAGCTGCTGCTCTGCTCCTGAAGGTCTCCGTGGGCCTCGGTGGTCCCGGGAAGCTTATGCTGCAGAGAATAAGCCCAGTGGAAATAAAATACAGGTCCCAAGCACCAGCCACAACGCAATTCCACATTCTCCAGTAGCCATGTTCTTTTTAAAAAGGTAAAGAAAAAAGGCGAAATTAGTTCATGTAGTTAACCCAACATATTATTTCACTGTGATCAATACGTAAATTTTAAATACTTTTAAAAATGCTTGGAACTACTTTCACATTGTGTATATTTCACATTCACGGGACATTTTTATTTAGCAATTTTATTTTTTGTTAATGTTTTTGTTGGGTACTGGGGATTGAACCAAGGGATACTTAACCACTGGGCCACATCCCTAGCCCATTTTTACTTTTTGTTTTGAGACAAGGTCCCACTAAGTTGCTTAGGGCCTTGCTAAGTTACTGAGGCTGGCTGTGAACTTGCGACCCTGTTGAGTCAGCCTGCAGAATCGCTGGGGTTACAGGCGTGCTCCACCGCACCTGGCTTCATCAGGTTTTTATTTTCCCATGCTTAGTTGTGGATGTGGTGCTGGGGTTGGAACCAGAGTCCTTGAGCTCGCCAGGCTGTAGGACTGAGCCGCAGCTCCAGCCCTCACCGGACATCTTAATTCAGACCAGCCACAGGTCGAGGGCTGTAGCTAGTGGCTCTGGTATTGCACAGCATACCTCTCCAGAGTCGAACATTTATAATGCAATGTGGTTATACTTTTATTTTTTAATGAAAGAGGGTACAGAATGTCAGAAGTTGCTTTTTTTCTTTTTTTAAGAGAGAAGGACACACAATTTTATTTAGTTTTTTCATGTGGCTTTTGTTGCTCCAATACTTTGTTGTGTATGTGGTGCTGGGGTTTGAACTCATGTACTCATGCACGCCATGCAAGCACCGTAACTGCTGAGCCACCGCTCCATCCCCTTCATGTGGCTTTTGTTGCTGCTACACTTTGTTATGTATGTGGTGCTGGGGTTTGAACTCATGCATGCCATGCAAGCGCCATAACTGCTGAGCCACCACTCCATCCCCTTCATGTGGCTTTTGTTGCTGCTACACTTTGTTATGTATGTGGCGCTGGGGTTCAAATCCACATCCTCACACACGCCAGGCAAGCACTGTATCCCCTGAGCCACTGCTCCAACCCTCCATCTTTTTTGTTTTGTCTTGTTTTATAAAAATATGTAAACTTGGAGCAGTGGCACACACTTGTAATCCCAGCAGCTCAGGAGGTTGAGGCAGGAGGATCTCAAGTTCAAAGCCAACCTCAACTTAGGCCCTAAGCAACTTAGATCCTGTCTCGAAGATTGAAGAGGGCTGGGGATGTAACTCATGGTTAAGCACTGCTGGGTTCAATCCCTGGTACCAATAAATAAAGTAAAATAAAATGCCTAGGAGATGTGGATGAATACCTTGTATTAGGAAGACATGGGACCCCTTTGAAAGACGGAGGGCTCAAGGCTAACGAAGGAGGGGGCCCTAGCTGAGGAGGATGGGGTTCACTTAGCAAGATGGAACTGAAGCCCAGGGAAAGAATTCATGAGGGCTTCGTTTTTGTGTTTTGGTTCAATGTAAATGACTTGTGCTTTCTTTTCCCACATTTTCGTTCCAAAATTCTCTTTGCTCTAGGTCTGGCGGCCACCGTCCAGCTGCTGCTGGAAGCGCTCGTCCCAGGACCCGGCTTTTGTTCTGGCTGCTTTCTGACACAGCCCAAGAGACCCTTTTGTTTCTGAGATTACTCAGTCTCAAGAGTTTTGGCTCAATGCTCAGAACTGTAATTCCTGGTGGTGACTCGGGAGGCTGAGGCATGAAGATCACAAGTTTGAGACCAGCCTGGGCAACTCGGTGAGACCCTGTCTCAAAATAAAAGGGAAAGTTCTGGGCAAACGAGGGTGAGTTGGTAATCCTGATATGCACTCATGTTATTACTGATGGTGTACACGTGTGTGTGCGTGCATGCACTGATGATCGATCCCAGGGAGTGCCACCAGGCCTGGCAGCAATACTATTTGTTATTATTACAGACAATGCTAGGTGCCATGGGAGTATACTGTTAAATGAACACCCACGAGGGTTTCAAGGAGCACAATCTGGTAGCAAAGGGAAAGAAAAACAAAAAAAAATCTCAAAATAGAATATATGAAATGTACTTTATAATACATGAAATAGTTAGAAAAGCTCCTCTTGCTGGGTGCAATGGCACAGGCCTGTAATTCCACCGACTAGGAAGGCAGAGGCAGGAGGATGGCAAGTTCCAGAGCAGCCTCATTGGACCTAGGTAACCTAGAACCTGCTCTTGGCCATAGATAAGAGGCAAATGGCATGAGCTGGCTGAGGTTGGGGCAGGAGCACGTCTGGGAGGAGCTCTGGCAACCTCTGGACTGGCTGGGCCTGTGAGCTGGGGGTTGCAGGGCTGGGGTAAGGTTTCAGCTGCTCTGGGGAATGTGAGTCATCTTGTGGTGTCCCCCAGGTCTGCCTTGGCTTCACAGTGTCACAGCTTAGCTAAGCTGGATCCACCTTACTCAGAACTGCCTTCCACATGTGGTGGGGTCCCACTTGGCCAGAAGGGAAATGAGCAGAGCATGAGGATTTCTCTTCCGGGGCTGGGAAACGTGGCTCAGTGGTACACTGGCCTGGCACACGTGAAGGGCGCGGCTCTGGGCTCAGTCGCCACTCACTCTGGAAAAGAGCAGGGAGATCCGCCCTGTGGCATTTGTGGGGTGGGGTACCGAGGACTGAGCCCAAAGGGCTCTCAGCACCAGCCATGTCCCCAGCCCTTTCTATATCTATACTTTATACTTTACAGTTCATTCCAAAACAGGGTCTCACTGAGTTGCTGAGGCTGGCCTCAGACTTGCAGTCCTCCTGACTCAGCCTCCGCAGCAACTGAGATTACAGGCGTGCACCACAGCACTTGGCCATCCTGTAATTTTTCTAATATATATATTAGATTTTCTAACATATATATATATATATGTATATGTATATATGTAATTTGTTCTGATTTTCCCAACTGTCCCCCCAAATGTCCCACCTTTAATTGCAGAGGAGATGGTGGAGATGATAGACTCACTGTCCTCCAGGAGCTTCTCTCCTTGGTGTGACCACGTTGTACCCAGCCAGCTCCAAACATCGTGGTGTGGTGCCAGCCAGCCCGGCCCCATGCACCGAGGCTCTGAATGAGTTAGTGAGGCATGTGACCGGCCATTGCTTCATTTTAAAGGTGCCCTGGTGATACCTGCGAGCTGTCAAGTGTGGGAGTCAGCACTGTGGCTGCAGGAAAGCCTACCCTTTCCAAAGTGGAATCGACAGCTCCCCCACGGTCCTGTCCGTGCACTGGTCCACTCTTGCACACACACGACCTGAGCTGTTCACTCTCGCCCACCCTCCTGGGGGACAGGAAACTCTCTGTAATATTTTTTTTTGATGAAGAATGTTAGCCACAGTCCTCAAAGTGATGATCCTGTTAGGAAGTCAAAGCAGAAAAGAGAGGTGAGGAGGCCCAGATTTGTACTCTGAGAAGTGCAGGCATGAGGATACTGAAGAGGAAGAGATAGGGAAATTCCACCAAAGCTAAGGAAAAGGATGTTCTCCTTGAGAGGGGTCCCGCCTGGCCTCTGGCTCTTCCTCTCCTTTGTCCTTTCCTGTGCTCTTCACCCTGGCATTGCTTAGCCTCACATTCTGTGATTCATCTTTTGAATCACTTTCTTCAAGCATCCATAACCTCCTCTCCACTCTCATCCTCCAAAGTACTCATCTGTCTTCTCCCAGCCTTCTGCTGGACCAGCAGGAGGAAAACACCTAGCCAGCCCAATGGGTTTTACCTGAATCAGAGAAATCACATACCTCCAAGCTGCACAGGGCAATCTCTCCAGGTATCTGCTGGCTTCCCCTGCCTGCCCTCCAGCTGATGACCAGAGCCCATTCTTCCACACAAACAGAAGCCTTTGGATGGGAAAGCCCTTGTCACCCACAGCAGAGCATTTCATTGTTGCCTCCTTCAGTCCCCAACTCCAGGGTCCCATCCTCTCTCTCAAGGACTGAGGGAAACTTCATGTGTTCCTTCCTTCTTCCTTGTAGCTGCTCCTCCCTCTTCTCTCCTCTTCCTCCCCCTCCCCCTTTTCTCTCCTATATCCTCCCCCTCCTTCCTACTCTGCCAGACTGCCAGGCTTCTCTGGGAGAGCAGAACTAATAGAATATTATAATTATATGAGAGGGTTGATCGATTGGCTTATACGATCAGAGACCAGATAGTCCCACCAGGGCTGCCTGCAGATCGGAGAGCCAGAGAAACCAGCAGCTGCTCAGTCCAAGAAGCTGGAATGCTCAGGCAAGAGGGACCAAGGACGCAGCCCCAGTCTGAGACTGATGGCCCAGAAGGCCCCCTAGAGCATTGCTGGTGTAAGTCCACATTCAGAGGCTAATGAATCTGGAGTCTGGATTCCATGGGCACAGGGTCGCATTTGCCCAGTGAGCTTCCCCTCTCTGCTTTTTTGTTCCACCCAGAATCCCAGTCAACTGGACAGTGCCACCCACTTCCCTGTCTTCCCTTAGTTCAATGACCCACTCGCCAGTCTTCTCCAGAAGGGCCTCAGAGACACTCCCACAACTGTGCTTTACCAATGCTCTAGGTGTCCCTGAATCCAGTCAAGGCTGACCACCAAGATCAACCTCCACAGCCATACCTAGCACTGTCCCCCAATGTCCCTGCCTCTCCCATTTTTTGGTAAAAGAATCCCTCCCTTAGGGATCTGTAGATTAAAAGAGACTTTAGCAACAACTCCTAATGCAAAAAAAGGACCTTCTTTGAATCCTGATTCTAGCAATAATAATAAAAAAAGAGAACAGGAGAAAACTGAATCCGGGATACTCAGTGATGTAAGAGAATTCCTGAGCCTCTTTTAGGTGGATTATAGGATTGTGGTTATGTTTTTAAAAACAGATCTTTCCTTCAGAGATACAGAATGCAGAATTTGTGATGTCTCAGATGTGTTTCAAAATACAGACGGGGTGTTGGGGATGTGGCTCAGTGTGGAAGAGTGCTTGCCTGGCATGCCCAAGGCCCCAGGTTCAATCCTCAGCACTGAGAAAAAAAAGATAATGAAGAAATCAAAATACGGTTAATCTTTCACATCCAAAGGTTCAGACTCAACCAACCATGGATCAAAACTATCATTTCCCTTCTACAGAACATGGAGACACTTTGAAATCATTATTCCCTAAATAATACACAGCATTGTGTTAAGTATCGGAAGTCATCTAGAGATGGTTTAAAGTACACCCAAGGATTGTGTTGATCATATTCAAATACCACGCCACTTCTCGGAAGTCATCTAGAGATGGTTTAAAGTGCACCCGAGGATTGTGTTGATCATATTCAAATACCACGCCACTTCTCGGAAGTCATCTAGAGATGGTTTAAAGTGCACCGGAGGATTGTGTTGGTCATATTTAAATACCATGCCACTTCTCGGAAGTCTTCTAGAGATGGTTTACAGTGCACAGGTGGATTGTGTTGGTCATAATCAAATACCATGCCACTTCTTGGAAGTCATCTAGAGATGGTTTAAAGTGCACCGGAGGATTGTGTTGGTCATATTCAAATACCATGCCACTTCTCGGAAGTCATCTAGAGATGGTTTAAAGTGCACCGGAGGATTCTGTTGGTCATATTCAAATACCATGCCACTTTACTTAAGGGATTTGAGCATCCTGGAATATGGTCTCTGTGGGGTCCTGGACTGATTCCCCTTGGGCACCAAGGGACAACTGTAATCCACCATGGATTACATCCAGCATGGTGAGAGTCAAGGGTAATAGCAGAAACAAGACAATGTCGAGTTGAACGTTGGCAAGATCTAGTGACAGTTAAGTGGAATTAATTTTAGTTTTATATATATTTGAAGATATCCTTATTGAAAAGTGTTTTAGGGGCTGGAGCAGTGGCTCAGCAGTTATCGCGCTTGCCTGGCAAACCCCAGCCCCACGTACATCAGTGAAGTCTCAGATCAAAGAAGGCCACATGTAAAACTAAATAAAATTGTTCCTCTCTCTCTTTCACTGTCCCTCTGTCTTTTTTTTAAAGTGTTTTAGCCTGGTGCAGTGGCACACGCCTGTAACCCCAGCAACTCAGGAGACTGAGGCAGGAGGATCACAAGTTAAAGGCCAGCCTCAGCAACTTAGACCCTGTCTCAGAATGAAAACCAAAAAGGGCTGGGGATGTGGCTCAGTGGTTAAGTGCCCTGGGGTTCCATGCCCAGTGTAAATACGAACATCCATCCATCCATAAATATTTTAAAATCCCACCCTCCCTTTACCCGACTCCACCTCCTCCCAGCTGCCACTGGATTTCCTATCCAAACTTCTGGAAAGAATTGTCTACTCTCTATCTCAACTTCCACATCCATTGCTGATTCTTATTGTTTGATTATTACAAAAAAAAAAAAAAACCAAACCTCCAACTTACAGAGTAGGACAGAAAATAATGACAATAATCATAGGGACAAAATCCATTGTGACGCATTCTACTGGTGGCATCGAGGGAGTGACTTTATCTCCCTGTGCCTCAGTTTCCTCCTCTATAAAATGGGAATGATGACTACTTGTAAGGTTGTGTGCTGTGAGGACCAAACAGGAACTGTATCTGAGGCCCAGGGGTTGCTGTGTCCAGAACGGGAGGCGCTGGGATGCTGGGGGCCCTGCTCTGCGATCCTGGCGTCACGGCAACACTAGAGGTCCTTTTTGTTTTCTTTCTTCCCTTTCTCTTTGTTTGTACTGGGAGTTGAACCCAGGGGCGCTTAACCACTGACAAACATCCCCAGCTCTCTTTATATTTTATTTTGAGACAGGGCCTTGCCAAGTTGCTTTGGGCCCACCAAATTGCCTAGGCCGGCCTTGAACTTGCGATCCTCCTGCCGCAGCCTCTCAAGCTGCTGGGATTATGGTGTCTGCCATTGCGCCCGGCTCCCAGGCCCATCCTTCTGAAGAGATAACTGTGGCTCAGACAGGCTCAATCTTGACGTGCCCCACACACGGTCCCTGGGTAACTGGGCCGTCATTTGAACGTTGGTCTGTCTGACTCCTGATGCTCCTGACTGTGAGCATCTTCTTAGCCACTGGTCTCCCTGCTTCCCTTCCTCTTCCTTTCTGCCACCCTGCCACCCTTGGGCCTTTGCCCCTCCCAGATTCCCGCTTTGTCTGGTGAACTCTATTCATCTTGCAGGCCTTAACTTGTGATAGCCTCCCTCTGGAAGGCATCCAGTCAGACCTGAGACAGTCCCAGGTGGTCTGATGGTCATGCATTAACTTTAATGTGTATTTGCAAAGCAAGAACTACCTATCCCACATGCCTGGGAGTTCACAGCTCTAGCTGCTTAGGGGAAGCCTGGGGTAGTAGCCCTGTGGGAACCCACTTAAGGAAAAAGAAATAAATTGGTTGAAAGAACAAATTAAAGGCACAGAGAGAAAAGGCATTATTCTACGAAAATTGAGACACAGTCCTTTAGGAATAAAGAAGTTGGGAAGCTCAGGGGACTCTGTTAACTCTGCCTGACTCCTGCAGTGGCCAATGGACTTGCATCTACCCCAGGGGAGTGATTTGTTTTATGTTTGTCTTTCCTGCCTGGGTTGTGACAGGGCTGGGCCTGTCCTGGTCACTGATGTGTCCCTAGTGCTGCCCCAGGGAGGGCACAGAGCAGGTGCCCATGGAGAATGTGCAGGATAAACAGTCAACCAAGCTCAGGAGCTTGGACTTTGTCCTGAGAGCGCCAGGGAGCCGTAGCAGGGTGTTGATCGCAGGCGGGGTAGGATTGAGCCTCGATTTAGAATCCCCAGGTTCCCTCTGCTGTGGGCACAGAAAACCCACGCACCCACTGCCTTTCCTACCATCCTCCTCCAGGAAGCCCTCCCCAAACTCAGGCTGCACTGCCTTGACTCCCCTGTCCCGGCCCAGTCCACTCTGGAGACAGGTCTATAAGGTCCACAGGCCCAGGAGCCCTGAGAGGAGGGACCCAGGGTCTCTTAGGAACCCCAGAGCACGTGCTGAGAAACCCTGAGCATGGCTGGACTTCACCCTGTGGCCTCTTCCCCACACTGCAGCATTCTTGTCCTTCAGCAACCCCTCCCAGGTCTTTGTTGCTCTTTTCCTTGCCAACCCTGCTATGTGTGTATTATTTTTAAAACAAACAGGCCCAGGTGCACTGGCGTACACCTGTAATCCCAGAAGCTTGGGAGGCTGAGGCAGGAGGACTGCAAGTTCAGAGCCAGCTGCAGCAACTTAGCGAGACCCTAAGCAACTTAGCGAGGCCCTGTCTCAAAAAATAAAAAAATTAATTAAAAAAAAGGGAAAGAAAAAGGAAAAAAAATCTGGGTATGATGGCACAAACCTGTAATCCCAGTGGTTTGGGAGGCTGAGGCAGGAGGATCTTAAGTTCAAAACCAGCCTCAGCAATTTAGTGAGGCAACTTGGCAAGACCCTATCTCAAAAATAAATAAATACATAAAAATGGGCCAGAGATGTGGCTCAGTAATTAAGCATCCCTGGGTTCAATCCCTGGTACAAAAAACAAAACAAAACAAAATGTAAACAGAAAAGAAAAAGAAATAGACAAAATCATTCAGGAGACTGAGTAGGCAGGATCACTTGAATCCAGGAGTTTAAGAACAGCTTGGGCAACATAGCAAGACACCATTTTAAAAAAGAAGAAAGAAAAGAACCGTAAATATGAAACACCTCTGCTTTCTCACCCTTCTTTAAAATTATTTTATTGTGATAAAACATATATGACAGGGGCTGGAGTGGTGGCTCAGCGGTTTCGGCGCTTGCCTGGCAAGCACGAGGACCCGGGTTCAAACCCCAGCACCATGTACACAACTGAGTGTTGGAGCAGCTAAGGCCATGTGAAAAACTAAATAAAGTTATTTCTCTCTTTCTCTGTCTCTCTCACTGTCTCTCTCTCTTTAAAAAAAAAAAAAACAAAAAACATATATGACATAAAATTTACCACATCAACTAGCTTAAAGTGTTCCATTTTGTGACCTTAATACCCTCATGATGCGGGATGACCTTCACCACTGTCCAATTCCACAACTGTCCCATCAGCCCAAAAAGAAACTATTTGTCCACCAAGTGGTCAGTCCCTTCCTCTCCCCCAGCCCCGGTGATCACGAATCTGCCTTTTGCCTGTGTGTCCCGGCCTATTCTGCACACGTCACATGAATGCAGTCATGCAATGCGTGTCCTTTATTATTTTTATTTTCTGTGGTGGGGGAGGGGCAAGTGCCCTAAAAACTTCCCAGCCCCATCGCATCGAATTTTCGAGGTTCGCCCATGGTGCAGGGTGTATCAGTGCTTCCTTCCCTTGCACGGCTGAATGGATCCCACCGTAGGTGCCCACCACGCTTAGTTCTTCCACGCATCCGTTAGTGGACGTTTGGCCACTATGCAAAGCAATGCCATGAATATCTGTGAGCAAGGCATCGTTTGAACCCTCTTCTCAGTCGCTGTGGGTACACACCTGGCAGTGGTCCTATGGTTGTTCTAGGTGTGACTTATCAAGGAACCAAAACCCTTCTCCAGAGTGTCGGCATCATTTTCCATTTCCACCTGCAGTGAACGAGGGGTGTGGTTGCTCCACATCCCGGCCAGCAGTTGGTGTTTTCCCCTTTTTGGATCCTAGTCCTGCCAGTGTGTGTGAAGTGGTATCTCATTGTGGTTTTGGCTTGAATTTCCTAATGGCTAATATCATTGACATCATTTCTTCAAGTGCTTCTTGGCCATTTTCTCACCACCTTTTGCAGTGTGACCTCAGTTCCTACCACCTCCCTGAACCGCTATTTCCACATTTGCAAATCACTGGGCCCTGGTTTGGTTCCAGCACTGCAAAAAGGAAAAAAAAAGAAGAAGAGCTTAATTGCCATTCTTCTCTCTCTCTCAGCAACTTTGAATGCTCTCCTCCCTCTCCAGCCATTCTTCTTCTTCCCTTACTGGAGAGAAACATGAGAACTTAGGTCAATTATTTTTCTCGGAGCCTCAGTTTCTTTATCTGTGAAATGAGGACAACAGTTCCGACTTCAAGGTCATTGTGAATATTCAATGTACAACTATACATAAAAGGCTTAAAAGTGTGCCTGGGGGGCTGGGACAGTGACTCAGCAGTTGCGGGGCTTGCCAGGCATGCATGAGGACATGGGTTTGTACTCCAGCACCACATACACAACGAAGTGTCTGAGCAATGAAAGCCACGTAAAAAACTAAATAAAACTGATTCTTTCTCTCTCCCTCTCACTGACCCTCTATCTTTAAAAAAAAAAAAAAAAAAAGGTGTGCCTGGCACCCAGTCAATGCCAGAAAACCATTTAGTGGAGGAGAGGGGGAGAGAAGGCCTCAGGCAAAACCTTAAAAAAAAAAAATCTTCCTAAAGCTTCATATAGTATCAAAGCTGGGCATGGAAGGCACACCTGTAATCCCAGTGATTTGGGAGGCTGGGGCAGAGGACTGCAAATTTGAAGCCAGCCTGGGCAACTTAGCAAGACCCTGTCTCAAAACAAAAACAATAAAAGGGGCTGGGTATGTGGCTGAATGGTAGAACCTCCTTAGCATTGAAAACAACATATCAAATTTTTCGGAGCAGTCTACTGAACCATGTGCTAGTGAACAGTATGAATTCTGGAGTGGGGCTGCTGGGTTTGAATCCCTGTGACACATGACTTTGACAATTTGGTCGTCTATCTGTGACTCCATTTCCACATCTGTAAACCAGCGATGAAAGCAGCACCTACCACCTCCTGGGATTGTTGGGTCACCTGGCTAGCGCCAGGTGTAATGTTGGGTTCAACATTACTTACAAATACATCTTCGTGTAGGCTGGCAAGTCTTCACTCCAGCGGTGGATGGCTTCCATGGACATCAAATCCGCCTTGCACAAACCCTGAGCAAAATCACATAAGGAGACGTCTTTACAAGTGCCATCTGGACCTAACCTGATGGGAGGCAGCCTCTTTCACTTTCCCCTCAAGATCTCTGAGAATAGGGACTGGAGCAGTGGCTTAATGGTTAGAGAGCTTGCCTGGCATGCGCAAGGACCTATGTTCAGACCCCAGCATCACATACACAACTAAGTGACAGAGCAATGAAAGCCATTTGAAAAACTAAATAAAATGGATTCTCGCTTTCTCTCTCTTAAAAAAAAACACACACACCAACAACAGTGTACACAGAGTTCAGTACCATCCAGCTCCAGGCATCCACTGGGGGTCATGCAACATATACTCTGAATATAGGGTTTATAGGTGGCCTACTATAAACAAAGCCACTCTTTCCTTTGGCTCTGGAAACCTATCTGGCAGTACATGAGTAATAATACCCGGTGACACTCATTCCCCACGTGTTCCCAACTCCAACACCACTTCTGGATGCCAGGGATGCAGGTTGTGGGAATAAGTCAAGACTTTTCCTAGAGGCAGTGGCAGCGGGACACGTGATGCTAAGGGTGAATTCTCAGAACTTAACTTTTAATTACATCGTGTTTATTTGAGTAGGTGATGCAAGGTTCAAACTTTACAGAGGTACATAACCATCTACCATCACCCGTCCCTGCAGCATTCCCTACAGGTTACTGCTGTTACTAGCTTGTTCTAGTTTTGAAGATATTCTGTGCATTTAACAAGCACAAGCTTGTATTTTTCATACCCACTTGAAAATTTTTTACTCTGCTCCCTTATTCGTTCGCTCCTCCCACTGGGTCTGGATACACAGGTTGCACTGTGTCAGTTCTATCGCTTCCTCTTTCCACAGCTACTTCCTGTCCCACTGTGGGATGGACCACAACGATTTAATGAATCCCCCATACATGGACGACTAAGTTGTTTCTGCCCTTTTCGGTTTTCTTTACGAATTTGTAAGAAAACAAAAATAATGCTACTCACTCTGCGTCCTTGGTGAGCGTTTATGGGGGCTACTGGTGAGAGCATCAACCCAAGGGTAGCTCCCTCTCCAGGGTCGCCCTGCTGCTGGGCCGCGCGTCAACGCGGCCCTGCCCACCTGAAGCTGTCAGATGCGGGTCCGGTCCCCGCCCTCTGGAGCCCCGCCCCGCGGCCCACCGGCAGAAGGCCCGATTCAAATCCAGCCAATGGCAGCGTGTAAACAAACCTAGGCCCCGCCCCTGACGAATAATTCCCGGACTCAGGCGCCGGACTCTTTTAACCCGGCGGGGAGCGGGGGCGGGACTGAGGCGTGTCCCCGCTCCATACTTGGACCAATGGGCGACAAGGCCCCGCCCCCGCACTTGCCGCGCTGAGGACCCGAGGCCAGGCTGGGCTTTCAGCTGCCTGATTTTGTCTGGGTTCGCTGTCTCTGCGCCCAGTGCGCTCCGGGCTGGCCAGCAGGGCAGGGAGCTGCGGCAGAGAGCTCCGCTGTGCCAGCCACATTTATAGAGCGCGGTCAGAGGGCAGAAATTTTCTCGCCCTGGAGTCAATACTCTCCATCCATGTCTTTCTGTCGCTGGGAGCTAAAACCCAGATCCGCGACAGGTCTTTGGAAACTTACTTTCCTCACCCCTAGTTAACCAAACCTAGAGGGAGTGTTTTAAGGGTTGGGCATGTTTTGCGTTTGTTTCCCCTTCTTATTGAAGTGTTATGTGTGTGCATCGAGAAAATGCACTAACAGTGTGTGCTGCTCAACTGAAACTTTTTTAAAACTATGCGTGACACCAGTATTCTACCCGATCGAGAAACAAGTTGGGTTAGCTTTACAGCCGCCAGTGCAGAAGAGGAGCCGTGAAGAACATTGTTTTGACTTTCAGAAGTACAAAGCACTTTTTAAAAAGGCATTCATACTGATCCTGCTGGGTGGAGGTGCAGGACCCAGTGAGGGATGAAGAGAGGTAGGACGTGGTCTAGTTCATGCTAAACATGAGTGAATGGGGTAGAAAACGTGGTACTTGGCGGGAAGGGGCACTTGGTGCCAATGAGCTGGAGTGGGGAAGGATAAAGGGGTTTCCTACTATCCCTTTTCAACCTTTCTAATTGAAACAATCTACTCAACAGTGAGAGGGGCTCAGGAATCCACACTCACTGCAGCCACCGGGTTTTCATAACTCCAGGTCCACTGAAGAGGGCGGCACCTAGGGTTGAGTGGCCTCAGGGCCTATAGGGGGAGCCATTTGTTTCATTGTAATCTCTGTTGGACCCTTTTATTCATTCAAGGAACACTTTCACCAGCCCAGTCCTCAGCCCTGTGTTAGGACAGGGAATATAGTGACCTGTGTGGGATTAAGTCTCAAAATTAGCATTCAAAGACGTCTGGATTCTGGAGACACAGCTGGATCTGAATCCCTGCCTGTGACTTTCTCTGAACTTTTCTCCTTCACAAGACAGGGAGGAGGACAGAACTGAGGTTTAAGTGAGAACCAGCACCTGGCCCAGGGGTTGTTATTACGGTGGTGAGAGGGGGAAGTTACGATTGTGTGGTTAACAACATGCACGTGCAGATGTGTTCAGGAGAGGTAAACAGATGTCTGCAACTTACTTTGAAACACATAAAAAAAAAAAGATGGGTTGGGCAGGCAGTGCGATGCACATACTTGCTATAAAGCTGGTAATGTGCTGTCAAACAAGGTGATGGGTATTTCTTATGCTTCTTCCATGTTAGATAACTTCCACAGTAAAATGTCTGGGGGTCAGGCAGATTTTGGTGTCTCACTATCACATTGAACAGATGAGAAAATGGAGGAGTTGGGAGAAGTGACTTGCCCTTGAAGGCGCCGAGTCATTAAGTGACTCATGTGGATTGAATTAGTTCCCGCCCTGCCTGGGTAGCCTGGGTAGCCTGGGGCAAGTCTCTGAACCAGTCTGGTTTCACCACAGCTTAATCCCAGACTCAAGGCCAGCATGATTCTCAAAAGGGTGTGTCACTTCCAAAGAACCCAGCTCTTAACAGGGTTCCCACAGGCCCTTGGCCATCCCTTTTGATGCTTCTGACCATGGGGTATTTCTCAGACCTTACCCACTGCTTCCAGGGCAGGGTTAACATCATCTGTCATCTATGCTGAAGTTTGGTCAGGATTTCAAGGGTCACAGTCCAGAACAGAGCAGGAAAGATGGACAGTTGACTGTCAGCCACGACTAGGTTTGGAGCTGGGCTTTTTGTGGCTCCTCCAAACCCAGTTAGGACTATTCCAAATGACATGGTCTCAAGGTCACCTCCGTAATTGGTCAGGTGTGTGTATGAGGAACTAAAGGTAGGTTTTATTTATTTATTTTTTATTCAGCAAATCTTTTTTGAGCTCTAAGTGCCAGGCACATTATAAGGGTGGAGATATACCACAATGCACAAAGAAACCGGAATCCTGTAGGGCATGACCAAGAAGAGCAACTGAGACTGAGTGACTCATCTGCTGACTTGCGCACTGTGTTGCCTAATAAGACTGGGGGCTGTGTGGGAGGCAGGGGCCAGGTAGTATTGGTCATCAGTACAACCGGGTCACATCCTAGTGAAAAACATTTCCTGTATGGTTAGACTCAGACAGTCAACCCCACGCCCCGCTGCTAACTCGGACCCTGAGAGCCCCCAGAGGTGGCAGCTATAACACACACAAATGCCACCCATATCAGGTCCCATTATATAGTAAAGTCTAACCAGGCTCACTTCCGGGTTGCATGACCTTGCAAATCATACTTCCCCTTTAGGGGCCAATTTTGTTTTCTACACTGTAAGCAAAAGATCTCTAGATGGGGGTAACTTAAGGACTCTCCCCCGTGGGCATTTCTGCCTGGAAACAAGCTCACCACCCGGCCAGCACTCAAAAAAGCATAGCTCAATCCAGGAGGACTACACAAAGATAAAATCTAAGTTTGTATACGGTTTTTCCCAGAGCATTCTCCAAACCTTTCATGGGCTATGGTTGACGCTGAAGATTCACCACTGTCAACCGTGTGTTCAATTCTGGGAGTTTTCATTTCAGTCCGTATAAGCAGCAACAGATAGCACTTACCACTTCCTGTCACGTGCTGTTTTCCTTCGCTTCTTCCTTCTAATGACCCTGCGAAGGGCCTAATATTATCAGCAGCATTTCAGAAAAGAAGAAACAGAGGCATAGAGGGTTGAAGTAATTTACCCAACGTCACACAACAAAATGGAAAAAGCAGATTGTGAAGCAAGGGTTGACTGCTTTGAATTAGGGTTCTTCTGTGACCATTCACAATTTAATTTTAAACACTTTTAAAATGTATGTTTTAAGGAAATGTTATAGATAGTATCGCCAAAACCCTAGAATAAGTTTTAAGGCTTAAAAAAAACCCCAGATTGTCTCAATTTATTCAACACCTATTTATTGAGCACCTACTGTGTGCACCAGCTTTTCTAGGGCCCCTCCACCCCAGGAGGTCGGGCCTGGGCAGTCGGGATCCCCTCTGGGTCCCCTGCGAAGCTCAGGGCACACAGTGGACGCTCACCAAGTATTCCGCAAATGCATGCGTGAACTGCGGTATCCCGCCGGCAAGGCGTTCCCGGCCTGGTGGGGCGGAAGCGGACTCGACACCTGCGACACCACCGAGGTGTCCTGGGGCTTCTGGGAATCCCATCTGCACGGCCGGAGAGGCCTCGAGGAGACTCCCAGGCTGCGCCGACCCGCGTTCTCCGTGCCGCCGCCGCTCGGCAGAGGCAGACTCGGGTGAGTGATCGAGCCACGCCTGCGGGCCCGGCTTGTTACCCCAAAGTCACCATCGCCGTCCCCTTTAAAGGCTCCGACTCCTGGCTCTTTCTTGGTCACCTCCGGGAACTCATCTCCCCCTGCCTCCTCGACTCCTGCTACCTTTTCAAACCTTCAATGCTCCCTTTGGGCGCGTCGTCCGCCGCACCACCGTCCCCGGCATCCCGGGTGCACCCAGGCGCACGGTATCCTCTTCCCAGGCGGATCAGGCGCGGGGCTCCGGTCGCCGAAGCCGCTTAGCTCCCCTTCCACTACCAGCCAAAGCACGGCTCCATCCAGACGGTGGACAAACTGCCAAAGTCCCGGCAGGCGCACCCCCAAACTCCCGGGCAGAGGCTGGGGGAGGGGCGGCTCCGGTGCGCAGGGCGCCCTCCCCGGGCTCCGCGGCCTCCCATTCGCTCCCTGGCCCGCCGCTCGGCGCCGCCGGGCCGGGGCTGGCTGGCGGAGGCGTGGGGCGGGGCCTCCCTCAAGCCCATCCCCCGGCGAGGGCGGAGGGAGGAGGAGGAGGAGGAAGAGGAGGAGGAGGAAGAGGAGGGGGGGCGGGACACAAAAACCTGCAAGGTTTTTTTTTCTTTTGCTTTTAATTAAAAAAAAATTTTTTTTTTGCACACCCGAGGGGCGCTCCCCGGAGCGGGCGCGGGCCCGGGACGCGCGGGCCGCGGCGCGGGGCGGCGGCGGGGCCCGGCGCGCAGCCGAGCGGCCGCCATGCGATCAGGCAGTGCGCTGACCGGCCCGGCCGGTCGGCCCCTTCTGGGTCCTCCCTTTGCAGCCCGTGCGGGGCCGTCTCGGAGACCCCGCGCCGACGGCTGCTCAAACATCAGGGTGAGTTTCTCACAATGTAGCAATTTCTCTTTAAATCTCTTAACTCTCTCTACCTGCGAGTCGGGGCTGTGACAGGGCGCAAAAGCGAGGGGGGAGTGGGGGTTGGCGGCGAGGGTGTGTGTGGGGGGAGCCGGAGCCGGGGCCGAACCCACCCCCCCGACACTCACACTCGCAGCCCCCCAGCCGGGGCGCAGCGCCCGCTACCTCATTTTTTTTTTCCCTCGGCGCCCACTACCACTGGCACCCCCCACCGCGGGTCTCTCCCACCACCGCCGCCGCCCCGATCCTGTGGGGACCCCCCCTTCCCCGGCTCCCCTGCCCAAACCCGGCGCCCGGTGCCTCCCCGGCCCTCCCGCCGGCTGCCGGGGATACAATGGAGCGGCGGAAAAACGAGACCTAACGTTCCACGGGGGGAGGGGCGGGGAGACCCCCAGCCTCGGGGCCCCCTCCCCCCCCGCCCTGCTCCCCGCCTTTCGGGGAAGGCGAGGGCATTGGGGCAGCGGGTAGTGATTTCCCCGCCGAAGCGGCGAGAGCCTTGGCGTCCTGCTCTCGTCCGGCCCCTGCGCCCCCTCCCCAAATTCCTCCGGGGGTGTCGGGCAGAAACGGGGCCTCTGCAAGCTGGGGAGGGATGGATGGGGAAAGAGGCCACCGGCTCTCCCCCTCCCCACCGCCCCTAAACAATGAAAGGAGTTGACTTGGCCCCCCAATCCCCAGCAAGGAAAGGAGTTGACCCCCGCCCCCCGGCTGGCTGGTCCCGGAGGGGGCCGTTACAGGGGGGCAGGGAGGAAGGTGAGCCTTACTCCGGTCGCCTCCCGAGATTTGGGGCGGCCCCCGGTCCCCACCCCGTCGGCCTGGGAATGGGAGGCACCAGGCCCAGCCCGGGCACCGCGCTCGGGTGGTGACCTTTAGACAAAGGCAACCCTTTCCCCGGGGTGAGCCGGGACGAGCCGGGCCCGCGGCCTCTCCGGGCCCCTGCGGAGGGCGGCCAGGCGGAGGGCACCGGGGAGGGATGGAGGAGGGCGGAGGGATGAAGCCATCTGGTTTTCCCATCCCCGGCTGCCCCTGGGCTGCTTCTCCGGCTCCTGTCACGGGTGGCCACAGGGAGACAAGGGATCTGGGGCCGCCCAGGCCCTGGTCCACCGCCAGCCGAAGGACCAGGCGAGGAGCCGCGGGAGGGCGCGGGCTTGGGCTCGGGCGCCAGCGGTGATTGGAAGGCACCGAGGCTCCTTCCTCTCCGCGCCCCTTTGTTTTGCTTTGTGGTTCTGAGCAGCTGAACCTCCCCGGAGGTGGGGTCAGAGGCCGCGGGGTCAGCTCTCCAGGGGAGGCCCCGGTGACAGGTCCCAGCCCTGTGTGGGCTGCGGTTCCTGCCCAGCCCCAGTCGAGACCCTCATCCTCTTTTTGTCACCCCCGCCTCCAGTGTAATAAAATCTGGGGATGTATTGAGCCTTTGCATTTCCCCTGCATCACCTCAGGGCGCTTGTTAGGGAAACTGGAAACACCTAGAACTCCGGCCTGAGATTTATGGTCAGCACCCTGTGCATTCACCCATCCCTACACCTGGGCTGGGGGTGGGGGCTCTGTCAACTCTGACCCTCACTCAGATGGGAAAACGGGGAGGCAGACAGCTCGGGGACTACCCCTTTCCCTTGCCTGATAGGACAAGGGGCTTGTTTACCTCCTCTGCTTTCCCCCAGACCCCCCCACCTCCTGGAAGCCGGAAATAATATCTCCCTCCCAGGGAGTACTATGGGTTGGCTGCTGCTAAGTGCATTCTGGCCACCATCCCAGGAGGAAGTGGGGACAGTTCTTCTTCCCATTTTGCAGACAGGTTCATTAAGGCCCAAAGAGGCACACAGCCCTACCTCACACCAGGCCCCAGTTTGGAGCCACTTAAGAGTTTCTCCAACCTTACTCAAAACCATTAGGTTCTTTGTGGCACTTTGTTTTTTTGACTTAAGTGGATCTGAGTCTCCAATATAGATAATACCTGGAAGGGACTGCCAGATGTTTTTGTGTGAGAGCTGGTTTGGGCAAGGGGTTAGAAACATCTGGAAGCAGCCCGAGACTGGGATCACTGGAGCTGTGGCTAGGGCAGAGCAATTTGTCTTCAGGAGTGGAGAGTAGGAGGTGTGTGAGTGGGGATGGGGGAGCCTCTGACCTGAGAGAGTGGGGGTGCCGAGGGCACCTGAGAGCTGGCACACTGCCGTTCTCCCCTTCTCCATCTGAGCATGGACGTGGTCAGCTTACGGCCACTCAGCCCTGCTCAGGGCAGCTGAGCGGATTGGAACTGTTGTTGTGGTTGCTGTGCCTCTGCTCCGTGATCCCCCATGGCATGGAACTCATGCAACTGGCAGAAAACCCTGGGCAGTCATTTACCTGGCTCACTCAGTTTCTTCATCTGTACATGGGGATAATTATAGTTCATTTGACTGACCTAGAGGTGGGGGAAAGCATTATCCAGATGTGTGATTCATATTTACCGTTTAGCAGCCGGGATACGGATGCCTTGGGCCTGGGTGCTCTGCCCCTAGAATGCCCCGTGGAGGGGGAAAGGCTGTGGAATAAACTGCACTTCAGTTACACTCCCCCTTCCAGCTCTAGAGAGTGGGGCCCCCACCCCTGGTCGAGACCTGGTGCTGAATAGATGCTCATCCTGGCCCAGCTTATCCAGGGAGGGAGGTAATTCAAGTGTTGCGATTGTACAGATGAGCAGACTGAGTCCAGGCTGAGCTAGGACTCCAAGCCAGACGGCAGGGGCTGGTGGGCAGGGGGTACCATGTTTATCAACAGCTGGGGAGGCTGTGTCTCAGGGGCCCTGAGAGGGGCCCTGCTCCCTGGCACTGTGCTCTCCTTGATGTCCTCCGTGACATGACAGGCATAAACAAATACAGCACCCAGGGTGGGGCAGGAAGAGAAGAGCTGTTGGGAACAGTCTCTAAGGAGCTGATCTTTGGGGGAAGTGCACGAAGTCCAGGAAAGCCAAGGGGGACACTCCTGCACCCCCCCCCACCTGCTGATTTGCTTCCCAGAGGCTTCTGGGGCCTTCCTCAATGGTTTCCTCAAGGTGTGGGGTCTGCCTTAAGGCTACAGAGGGGCCAGAGGGTCAGTGCCAAGCCTTGGGACCCTGGGGGGAGGGGGGTTTCCTTAACCTTAGGTCCTGCCTCCAGCCTTCCAGTGGTCCCCTACCACCCCCCCCCCAGGCTGCCTTGACTCCCCGTCTCAAGAATGCAGAAGGCGCTGCTGGGGGAGTTAATTGGAAACAGGGAAACATGGCATTCCTTTCCAGTGGCGGGCTGGGAGATGGGACTGCCTTTCCCCTCTCCCACCCTGTAGGGAGCATGGTGTCCTGGAGTTTTTGGGTCACCCCGGCCCAGGTGCCTGTACTCAGTGGAAAGGCCCCTGCACCTGAGCAGGCCTCTACCCTGCATGCCACTCCCTGCTCCCCCAGCAGAGTGACTTGCCCCCACTTATTCACCCCTCCTTCTCCCTCTGGTTGTTTGTCCCCTCTCTTGCCTGAGTTTGCTCTGCAGTGGTGTAGAATCTACTGCACCAGAGCCACGTGGAGCCCAGGGATCTCCTGTTCCTTCCTCAGCACCCCTGTTTGAGTTTTGTCCCCATTGATTGAAGCCTTTGTGTCTCAGTGACATGCATGTTTCCCCTGTGGGGAGGGCATGCTTTCTAAGCACTTCTGGTTTGGTGACAATTAGTTTTGTGTATGAGTGTATGCGATCATGGGGGGTAGGTGGCTTGCAGTTGGCAGGGGAGGCAGAGAGAGCCTTGTTTCCTTCATTGTTCCCAATTAAACTTCCTGAGGGCCTACTGTGTGCCAGTCATGATATTGGGACCTGGTCCAGCAGGAGGAGGAGAGGGAGAAGTGCTGGATTAGCTGCTGTGGGATTTGATTAATTCTGTCTGGGTGGCCTGAGAATGCTCCCAAGGAGGAAGCCTCTTCTCTGTGGCTTTTTTTCCTAAGTGATCCATGCACAGGGGACAGATTCGAAATACCAGACCTCCCTGGTCCCCTGGCTGTTCTCTCCAGGGACAGCTCTCAATTCTGAAGCTCTGTGTGCACATTTATGTGAGGCTGTGTCTTCTAAGGCACGTTTTCACCTCGGCTCCCTGGGAGCCCCTGCATGTGGGTCTTGATCCTTTCCTTGGCTTCATGGTATTCCCCTGGGTGGACAAACCTCGTTTCTTTTGATTGTGTGGAGGTCTTTCCAAATCCTGCCGTGTTTGGGGCGGGAACACAGGTGTCCATGTCTTCCAGGAGTGGGCTTGCTGGATTGGGGACTGCGCTGTCTTGGTGGCTCCAGCAGACACCGTTGATGCTACCGCTAGCAGGAAGTTGTTCTTCATCCTGGTCAGTCTCATCTAGCCTGTCCCGTCCTGGCAACCTGTTTGGCCAGGTCACGTGTCTTTGCCTCTGATGACTCCTCGCCTTTTCCTCCTGCCTGTGGCTGGACCACATGCTTGCCACTTGGTGTGGAGGTCAGGTGCCTGGGCTCTGGAACCCCGCTGTCAGTTTGAATCCCATTCTGGGCACTTGCTGGTTGAATGCCTGTGGGCATGGAGCCTCCTGGCTCTGGGCCTCAGTTTCCCCCTCTGTTAAATGGGTCCATCTTAGTGCCTGCATTGAAGGTGGTCGTGAGGGTTAAATAACACCTCAAAAGTGCATAGCAGCCTTGTCAGCCAGTATGAGTGTGACTTGTCGGTCTTAGTTCTCCCTCCTGGGGCCCTTGCAACCCAGCTGTGCTGTGAGCCCCCTAATGAGCAGGCACGGGAGGGAGCACTGGGCTGGCTCAGTTGCAGTGTGCCCTTGGTCTCGGTTTCCTTGTCCATGACATGGGCCGTGCTGCCTCCCCTGAGGTCTGCCTGATGGCTGAACCCAGCAGTGCCTTCCCAGTGGACTTTGACATCGATGTTGTGTTCATTACGATTGCTGTGGGACCCATGCCAGCTCCCCTACTCTGAAAGGTACCCATTGTCTTCTGAAGGGTGCATAAGGCACAGTGTTGGCATTCTTTCTTTTTTTCTGAGAGAGAGAGAGAGAGTCTATTTTTATTTATTTATTTTTCACATTTGTTTGTTTCTCCAACACTTAGTGGTATACATGGTGCTGGGGTTTGAACCTGGGTCCTTGCATATGCCAAGCAAGTGCTCTACCGCTGAGCCGCCGCTCCAGCCCACAGTGTCGGCGCTGTTTTAAACTGCATGGCAGTTGAAGGCACATCGCAGGCTATACTGGCATCAGGCTCAGTCCTCCGGTTCTACATCTGGAGGAATGGGGGAGACACCTCGAGAGTGCTAACCACTGTTCAGAGCTTCAGTCGGTGCCAGTGTATGGCGGGCCTCGGAATGCCTTAGTGGCTGTGATTGGCATTATTAGGTAGCAAAGTCTCCCATGGGGCCGGATACCCACGTCCGTATTGCCTTCCCTAAAACTCTAGGCAATCAATGTTGACATTTTATTTTATTTATTTATTTTTACGGAGCTGGGGATTGGACCCAGGGTCTCGCAGATGCTAAGTACACGCCATGCCCCTGAGCCCCACCCGTAGCCCCGCACTGGCATCTTAAACAGTGAGCAGCCTCCAGACAGCCAAGACCCTGCTGGGCCTCTGCTTTCATCTGCAACAGCCTCCTGAAGCTGAGATGAGCAACTGTAGAGGACCTTCCAGCACAGGGCTGGCCCCTAAGCCTCATTTTCCCTTATTATTACTTTAACTTTTTATTATGGAAAATTGAAAGCAACCACCACCACCAGGAGTTGAGAGAATAACATAGCATGGCCAACCCCCATGTTAGCATCAGCAGCTTCTGTAACAATTTTCTGCTGTGTGTGTGTGTGTGTGTGTGTGTGTGTGCATGCGTGTGTGTGTGTTTTGTTCCTTCCCCCATCCTGCACATTTTGTTTGTTTTTTTCCGGTACCAGGGATTGAACCCACGGGTGCTTAACCACTGAGCCCCATCCCCAGCTATGTTTTTGTTTTTTATTTTGACACAGGGTCTCATCGAGTTGCTCAGGGCCTTGCTAGGTTGCTGAGGCTGTCCTTGAACTTGAATCCTCCTGCCTCAGCCCCAGCCTCCTGCGCAGCTGGGATTACTAGGTGGGTGCCACCACGCTGCCGGCACGCTTTTTTCTTTTTTGCTGGAGGTTTATTTGTTAATTTATTTGGGTACTAGGGATTGAACTCAAGGATCCTCTACATCCTGAGACCGTTGTATTTTTTATTTTGAGTCAGACCTTGAGCTTGTGGTCCTCTTGCCTCAGTCTCCCAAGCTGCTGGGATTATAGGCTTGTGCCATGCTGCTGGAATTTTTTTTTTCAGGGCTGTGGACTGAGCTCAGGGCCTTGCGCATGCTAGGCAAGCGCTCTGCCGCTGAGCTGAATCCTCAACCCCACTGCAGCAATATTTTTAAAGCTAATTCCAGACATGGTGTCTTTTCAACGGCATTACCATTGCTGTTAGTGGCAGGATTACTTGTGGCATCCTCCAGAGACTGCTGTTTTATCGGGGAGGTAACTTTACTGCCTGATCAGAGAAGCTGAGGCAGCAGGATGGGGACTGGCATGGTTGTCCTTTTTCTCTGAGAACCATCCCTCTCTGGGACCTTGGGAGCTCCTGGTCTTGGCCACACAGCACACAGGCTTCCCATCGTGGAGGATGTCTCTGATTCCGTGGGTGCGCAGTGTGGAACGTGGGTTCTGATGTCCCCATTAAGGGGGAGTTGCAGAGTGGGGTTGGCATTAGGAGCATGGAGGGACTGATGTCCCCAGAGGTGACTGGATCAGCTGCCTGGGTTGGAGTCCTGTTTCTGCCCTGTCTAACCTTGTGACTTGGTGCCTGGTTAGTTTCCTTCTCTAAGTCCAGGCTAGAGACCAAAGCACAGGAATAATAAGATGCTTCTTCAAGACCTCATTATTAGATAAGGTACTATGTGAAAAAATGTTTCGCAAGTGCCTGGCCTAGCATCTAGTGTCATTAGTCACTGCTTCTGGGTGTGCTCCTGAGGTGGGGACGAAAAGGTTTTCTAGGATGTGGAAGTGTGGGAGGGAGCTTGATGCCTCTGGGGCCCTGGCCCCTCCCCACACTGCCCCCTGCTTTCAAGTGCTTCCTGTGCTTGGATAGGATTGCTGACTTCTGGGTGACCCCTCCCTGCCTCCTGTCCCCTGTGTCCCATCAGGCAGCCTGGGGGGGGGTGGAGTGAGCCCGGGTATCTTGGTAATGACTCCTGGGGCCCTGAGGGAGCCCCTGGTGGCCCCACGGCCCAGGATGCTCGCAGAGGGAGCTCCTGGGAGCCTCCTTTCCAGGGGATGGATGCTGCCTCGTGTCCACTGTGCGATGCGCAGGGCACATGCCAATCCCCCAGGCTGTAGCCTCCCTCCTGCCCTCACCCAGCTTGTTCAGCTCCTGAGCGTCCAGCATAGGTGAGGGGTCTCGCAGACACAGGGGCGCGCCATGGCTGAGCCGTGGCCGCACACGCCTCCTTTCCTCCCTGGAATGTACCCCTGCCCTCCTGCTTGCAGGTGCACACTCCCTTTCGTGGAAAGCTCTGCATATCCCTAGCAGGTCCCCGAGGTCAGCAGGAAGGGCGAGGGCAGTACCATCACAGGTATTGAGAGACCACGTCCACGCGGGTTCTGGGACCATGTGCTGCTGCGATTGTCCATCTCTTCCTGTGCCTAGGATGTAAGGATGTGCGTGTAGGAAAAGCAGCTGGACAGGGTTTAGCTCTCTCTCTCTCTGTGAGGCAGGGTTTTGGCATCCATTGGATGTCTCAGAACACTTCACCTTACAAAGACAGGAGTAGCCGGGTGTGTGTCGCACGCCTGTAATCCCAGCTACTCAGGAGGCTGAGGCAGGAGGATTGCAAGTTTGAGATCAACCTCAGCAACTTAGTGAGGCCCTGTCTCAAAATAAAAAATAAAAAACTGTCTAGGGGTGCTGGAGTGGTAGCTCAGCGGTTACAGCGCTTACCTGGCATGTGCAAGGCACAGGTTCAAGCCCCAGCACCACCTACACAGCTAAGTGTCAGATAAATAAAATTGATTCTCTCTCTCTAAAAAATTAAATTAAATTAAATGTAATTTAAAAAAACAACAGGTTGGGAACGTGGCTCAGTGGTTAAGCACCCCCAGGTCCAGTCCCTGGTACTTCGCCCAGAAAAGAGGGTGTAGGAGAGGATTGCTGTGTATTTTTTCCTGCTTATCCTTCCTCACTGAAGCACAATTTGTGCACTGTAAAATGCCTGGTGTGTGCTCCTGTGCCGCTCGCACCCCGTGCCATGTTGCCTCCCGGAGTCAAAGCCCTCTTGATGAGCACATTTGCCTCAGCATCGTAGCTCCAGGACCCAGCGTGCTGTGAGGGTCAGCGGTGCCTTCCTCTGAAATTCTTCCTCTGGTCCCCTCTCCTGGCCCAAGAAGTCTCATTGTTCTAGCACCGTTCCCCACCCCCAGATCCCTTCCCAGGGATCCTCCTCATCCAGGGAAAATCTCACAGTTCACTGTCACCCTGGTGGCCCGTTGGGATTCATCCTTCTTCCTGGGAATGAACCCAGATGCGCTTTGCCACTACGCCACAGCCACAACATTTTTTATTTTTTTATTTTGAGACAGGATCTTGCTTCATTCTTGAGACTGGCTTCGAACTTACAATCCTCCTGCCTCAGCCTCCCGAGTTGCTGGGCCCTGAGCATTTCTCCCAGCCTGGCCTTCTCACTAGACTGAACTGCAGGAGACAGCAAAACTGACGGCTGCATGCCCTGTGTTCCAAGCTCCGCACATAGTAGGAGCGCCTTAGATGTCTTTAAGTGAGTGAGTGAGTGAATGGATGAATGAGTGATGGATGTGTCCTAGGGGTGGAGAAAGAACAGAGAACTTGTCCCTGTCTGCTGCTCACCAGGTACCCCTCTGCTTCCAGATGACCACAGGTGCTTATTTAAAATGCTTCTTGCAAAGCCAGGCACAGTGGCACATATCTGTAATTCCAGCAGCTAGGGAGGCTGAGGCAGGAGGGTCCCAAATTCAAGGCTTGCCTAGCAACTTAGAGTGTCAAAAGAAAAATCAAAAGGTCTGGGGCTTGGGCTGGAGCGGTGGCTCAGTGGTTACAACGTTTGCCTGGCATGTGCAAGGACCTGGGTTCAAACCTCAGCACCACATATACAACTGAGTGTCAGAGCAATGAGAACCAGATGAAAAAATTAATAAAATTGATTCTTTCTCTTCTCTCTCTTTCTCTCTCCCTCCTTCCTTCCCTTCCTTACTCCCTCTCATTTAAAAAAAAAAAGTATGAGGCTAGAGCGGTGCTTCAGCAGTTGGAGTGCTTGCCTGGCATACGCCAGGACCTGGGTTCAAACCCCAGCACCACATGCACAACTAAGTGTCAGAGAAACAAAGGCCAGATGAAGAAATAAATAAAATTGATTCTGATTCTCTCTTTCTCTCTCTCATTCTCTCCCTCTCAACTAAGAAAAGAAAAAAAAAAGGTCTGGAGATGTGGCTCAGTAGTAGAATGCCCCAGGCTTAAATCCCTAGTAACTTCCCTCCTCAAAAAAAAGATTAAATAGCCCCCCAGCCCCTTGCTGGGGGCACAGTAGCCACCCCTGCACAGTTTTTGTGTGCAGGCAGCACAGACCCTGCAGTCCTAGGCCCCTGCCTGCAGCTGCAGAGCAAACCTGCAAGCCCCTTGGGGTGGGGGTTGGAGCAGCACTTGACCCTCTGTCCATAGGGGTTGCGCATCCTGGCCTTGGCCACTCCCCAGTGCCCACTGTTCCGGGGATGCTGAGGCTCCTGAGGTCAGTTCAGCAGGCAGTGGAAGGCAGATAGGCCGCAGGTGATAGAGTCTAAGCGTCCATGAGAGTGTGGATCACGGAGCTGACCCGAGTCCTGGCCAGCTTGCCTTCTGGCTCCTGTCACTGCCTGTAGTTTGCCACCCAAGTCCCAGGGCTGTGTCGTGCAGGACTTGTTTCTTTGTTAGAGTTTTAAGAAGCTAGGACCATGGGGGCTGGAGCAGTGGCTCGGTGGTCGCGGCGCTTACCTGGCATGCACGAGGATGTGGGTTCAAATCTCAGCACCACGTACAACTGTCAGAGTAGTGGGGCCACATGAAAAACTAAATAAAATTGATCCTCTCTCACTCTCTTAAAAGAAGAAGCTAGGAGATGTACTGTACTTCCGTTTGTTACAGGAGGACATTGAACCAACTTCTGGGCCGAAAGAGCTCCTGACCAGGCTCTAGAAGATGCGGGAGATGATCATTTAACTCAGTTTTTAATAAAATCTGCTTTATAAGTATATTATTTAGGGGCTGGAGCAGTGGCTTAGCAGAAGGACCTGGGTTCAAACCCCAGCACCACGTACGCAACAACGTATCAGAGAAACAAAGGCCTGATGAAAAAATAAGTCAAGTTGTTTCTCTCTTTCTCTCTCTCTCACTCTCTCGTTCTGTCTCTCTCTTAAAAAAAA